>SZWC01004487.1:110088-173090 GCA_023375785.1 Penium margaritaceum | reverse complement strand
GATGTGTGTGTGTGTGTGTGTGTGTGTGTGTGTGTGTGTGTGTGTGTGTGTGTGTGTGTGTGTGGTTGATTGGTGCAGATTGTGGTTTGGCATACGTTGTTGTTCCGTGGCTTGGCTCACTTGTTCTGGTGTTAACGGCCATCTTAGCCAGGGGGAGTGCTAGTTTGTGTGGCTTCCACCCGTCACGAGCGATGCCGATGGATTACACATATACCCCACATTGGTGGTAAAGGGTAGAGGAGAGCGTGACAACACAACGGACCTCCACAGTGTCCCGAGACTTCTCCAAAACCTAGGACGGTGCTGACAAAGACGCGGTCGATGCGTTCCGGTAGCCTGGTTGCCTTGTCGGGAGCTATGAGAGGTTTCTTAGTGGGTTGAGACCCGCACACCCGGTGGACTGTACTGGTGTGACGCGGAGACCAGATGGCTGTAGTAGTGCTTCCGATATTCAAAAAGCCGTTTGTGATGTCTGGACACTGATTTCGAGTGTTTCTAGCAATGCTTGTATTTTCTCGGTGGTCGACACCCGGGCACTTGGCGAGCTATTCCGGTGCCTCGAGGAGACCACCTTTGTTGTTCACATGGTCTATACAGAGTGCTCTCTCCGCTGACTCGTTTGGGCTCAGCGGGGGTGACGGGGCCCGGTGCGGCTAGCTGCCAGCGTCCCTACAGAAGCCCGCTAGGGGCTCATGTTTATACTCTCCTTGTTCTTAAACACGTTTCAGACTTAGCCAGATTTTGCCTTCACTGTCTCCCTCTCACACACAGAGCTCATGAAATTTTTCGCATGGACCTGCATGCCCTCATTAATTCTATTGGAAATTAGCCTTCAATCAGATGATCGACGTCTCGGAGGTTGTCTTAGGGCTCCCAGCTGTTGTGTGCGGTTTCGTAGCCATGCCACTTGACCAGATACTCTGTCATTTTTCCATAGTGTCAATTTCCAAGGATATATTCAATCATGTACTCCATATCCCCATCCACTAGTACTGGAGGTGGAGTACGACGTCTCTGTCAAGGAAGTTTTCACTGTGGTCCAGGTAGTGTTTGAGATAGCTGATGTGGAAAACAAGTTGGATCACCATGCTATCCGAGAGATGAAATTGACCAACGACGGGGATCTACATTCACTTGATCTCAAACGGGCTCAACAGTCAGGATTTGAGATTCGTGAAGTTCTGTCCTCCAAGTTTGATGTTCGCCGAGCTGGGGAGGACGCAATCGCCAGAGCTGAACACGTCATCGCTACGATGTCGTTTGGCTACCCGCTTCACAATTGCTTGCATCTTTGCGAGGGCCTGCTATGTTTCTGTTGGCACTAGTGGGTGTGGATGCACCCTCAACGATGCCTAGATCTTCCTGATGCACGCTACCAATGTTTGGTGCAGCCAATGGACACCAATGGTGAAGAGTGTGGAGCACAAGGATCACAGATATGAGTGGGTAGAACACGTCGCATTCACTAGTGAGTTTACATGAAATACGTATATCCTGTGATCTAAGCTTTCCAAAGCATCCAAGCATGCCCAAATTGGAGTGGTAGAGCCCCTGCTACACCCATCAAAGCAACCCTTGGTGGAGCCGCCTTTGGCCGCCGCCGACGCGAGCCGTCGCCGAGACGAGCCGACGACGGCTCGTCGGAGAGCCTTTCTTGATTGACAAGTCAAAGGGCGGCTCGCCCCGGTCCAGGGGACCTCCCTGGTTACTTCCTCTAGGGCCTTGGGGTCTATGGAGCCAGTCGGAGCTGAACATGGACCACTGGCGGTGGAGTATCCCGTCACCCCGGACAGATACCAGATTCCATCCGCCTCACCACCCAAACTTTTGGTAGGGCTAACTTTCTGCATTCTCACTCAAATCAAGCGATTCAAAGTGCAATCTCGCATGGAAAATCCAAGGAATTCAAATCTAAAGTTAGATCAGGTGTTCGACCACTCCTGAGTGGTCGAACCAGGGATTACAATCAGCGGCACTCATGGCAAGGGGCACACTATGTCAAAATTTTCCTCCCAGATTCTTTTGAAATCCTGGCACTGAATGTCAACCGCGGGGATATCACTCTGACTTTGTAATCCTGTCGGTGTGGCAGGAAGTTTACCGTACACCACCTTGAAAGGAATTTTACCAGTTACGGTGGAAGTGGCGGAGTTGTGTGCGAGTTTGGCGGTCGGTTGTTTTGCTATCCAATCGGTGCCGTGTGGCTCTCATAACTTTTGGAGAAGTTGGAGATTCTGATTGGTTTGCTTGGTTTGCCCGTTGGTCTTTGGATGAAATGCTGCAGGTAGCTAGATCCGACTGCTGTAGCGTGTCACCAGTTCGCGCCAAAACCGTCTGGTGAAGCGGCCATCTTTGTCACTAATGATGGTACGTGGCACTCCGTGTAGCCTCACGATTTGGTTAAGAAACAACCGCACTGTTCCTTCTACGATGACAATGGTTGTCGTCGGGATGAAGTGCGATATTTTCGAAAACCTGTCCTCCAGGACGAAGATGGCATCATACCCCTGGGGAGCAGTGAGCATTCCTCTTACAAAATCCATGCTTATATTATCGCATGGTTCCGTCGGAATGGGTAGAGGTTGAAGTAGACCAGGTGGCCTCGTGTGACGATATTTTTTGTCTCTGACAGGTGTCGTATGATTTGTAAAAAACTGCCATGTCGAACTGCATCTTCTCCCACGAGTAGTGCTTTGTCAGCTTCTTGAGCATCTTGTCTTCGACAAAGTGTCCATCTGGACCGATGTCATGGCACTCTTCCAATGGCATTCATCGCAATTCCTCGTTTGGAGGAACGCTGACCTCGCGAGTGAATCCTCGTCACTAGTAGGGGTGATCGAACCAAAACTTGGTTTTGCCATGCCCGCCGAACTCCTCGTATACCTTCGCGAACAACCTCGTGAGGTA
Source organism: Penium margaritaceum (assembly GCA_023375785.1). Taxonomy (NCBI): domain Eukaryota; kingdom Viridiplantae; phylum Streptophyta; class Zygnematophyceae; order Desmidiales; family Peniaceae; genus Penium; species Penium margaritaceum. The sequence goes on along the minus strand of SZWC01004487.1, from coordinate 170,183 downwards.
CGGATTTAATTGCTGAGATCAGCACATTGCTCATCGTTCGACACGCAACGTGCTGATCTCAGCCATTAAATCTGGTCGTCGAATTCGAGCATCCACCGGAATTTTTTTCCCAGGCCGGTACTGGATGTCATAGTCGAAGTTGGACTCGAGGAACTCCATCCGTCGAGTTTGTTGATGGCTTAGATTTGACTGGGTGTTTCAGGGCATGATGGTCGATGCGGACGATGCATCACCGGCATTCCAAGTAGAACCACCATATTTTGAACGTGTGCACGACTACAAGCATTTCCTTCTTGTGCACTGCGTAGTTCAGTTCTGGTCACGTAGTTTTCTTAACATGTACGCGACCGGCTGTTCTCCACCGCCATTGTTTCCAAAGAGGACGAATCTGATGGCTTGATCAGACGCATCGGTGGCCATAATGTTATCCACCATTGGATCTGCCAATCGTAAGGCTGGCGTCGAGGTTAGAGCGTTTCTCAAAGAGGTGAACACTTCTTGTTTGCTGTCCCCCCAATTCCACTTGGTGGCTTTCCGAGTGACATCGAAGAGAGGCGCTGACATCCGTGCATATTCCTTTATGAATTGACTGATGTAGTTGCGGGAGCCCAAAAATACCTAGATGTCCCAAACATTTGTGGACGTAGGCCAATCAGCGACCGCCTCCACCTTTTTCCGGTCCATTGTGATCCGCCCGCCACCGATGATGTGGCCCAAAAACTCGGTGGAAGGGCGATTGAAGTTGCATTTTAAGATTTTTTCAAAGAATTTCTCTTTTTGTCAAACTTTGAGAAAAAAATTAAGATGTCCATTGTGCTCCTCCAGGGTGCAGCTATACACCAGGATGAACAAGATATACGATGACAAAGTCATGGAGGTATGGGTGGAAAATGTTCTTATTGCCACCATCAATGTTACGAGAGCGTTACTGAGTCCAAACGGCATGATCGTGAAATTATAGTGCCCTTATCTGGTACCAAATGATGTCTTCTCAACGTCCTTATCAAACACGAGGATCTGATGATAGCTGCTGCGTAGGTCAATGTTATTGAGAAATTGGGCCCCACAGAGTTGGTCAAAAAGTTCATCTGCCCGTGCGAGGGGGTAGCGATTCTTAAAGGTGATGTCATTTAACGCTCGTTACTCCACGCACATCCTCATCTTTCCATTTTTTTGTTAAAAAAAAAGGGTGACGTGGATGGTCGGATGAACCCCTCTTCGAGTATCTCATCCAGTTGCTTCTTGATTTCGGTGAGCTCGTGATCGCTCATCCAATAGGTCTCCTTCACCTTCTGTCTGCTGCCTGATTTCAGGTCTATCTGATGGTCGATGTTGCGTTGCAAGGTAGTTTGTCAAAAAATATCCTTCAAACTCCTTGATGAGCTCCCCACAATCTTTTGGTATTAGTGCGAACTTCTCACGTGTCACTGCCATTGATGGCACTTTGGCAGCTACAATCTCTTCTTCTTTCCTTGCTTCCACATGGACCAACCATGCTTGGACTCCGCGTTTCAGGTATCGCTTGGCCACATCCAGAGATATCGGTTGGTGTTTTGTGGCTTTCGCAACTTCCTCTGTTGCTTCCACCTTTGCTGCTTCACGTAACCATCACTTCGTTGTGGACTGCTAAACTAGAGGCCCGTGTTGCTTTCTGCCATTAATGCTGATGTATAATGTTCCACTGCTCTAGTCGACTTGTGGATTGTGCTGGAACAAGTAATCTCGTCCGATGATGATTTTGTGGTCACTTGTTGGACAAGTCCTTTAGACCATTATGTCGTGCAAATCTCTGATATGTAGCCGGAGTGGTTGGCAAAATCGACAGATCTACAGTTGTCCATCGATAGTTTTCTTTCAAATACTCCTGGTTTAGTCTACAAACCCAGCTTCCAAACCATGTCATTGCTGACAAAATTGTGAGAAGCTCCTCCATCCAGTGATGCCGGTACCGTTCTGCGACTCTTACAACCCCTCGGTTGTACTCGTCGCAGTATTTATCGGTTGTTCGTCCTCGTATCCCTCATCCCTCGTCAAATTTTCCAATCTCAGGAACCTTGGTCTGTGACAATGTGAGCCACTTAGATGGGCGATCGGTCGGCGCAGATTTATACGACTGGAGAGGAGCCTCGTCGTCTACTCTTGTCCTTTGCCGTTTCCTGACTCTTCGCTCTTTTTCTGCGACTTTCCCCCTTTTTGGCTTGTTGATGCCGCTTTTGGTGGTGACGTGAGATGTGACCCCGTTTCCAGCAAGTCAAGTAGAGCCATTAATCGCGCTATTTGACGGTGTCAATCTCCATCGGAGACAAGGTTTTTGCCGAATGTGACTTTCCCCTGCCACAATAAGGATTGTGGCCTTGGGATTGCCAGCCACTGTATGCCTGCATCCGAGCGTTGTAGTCAGCATTGTCGATATGTTTGGCTTCTACGATCATTTGCGGAAGGTCGTCTTGGATAGAAAAAATGGCAGTTGCTCATCAAATATCTCGATTGAGGCTATTGTTGTAGTAGAAATATGGTTCATTGGGGGCAAGGTCACTGCTAGTTCTGATATCTTGGAAACGGTGAGTGTACTCTGTCATGCTGGACTCCTGAGGCAGACGTTGGAGTTTGTACCATGCGTCAGACTTCTTGTTCAGCTTCTCAAAGCGAGCAAGGGTAGCACGTGCAAAGTCACTCCACGTTTCTAGTGGCATGAGAGAGTCGTGCCACGTAGGATTTATTGAGTCAAGAGGTAGTATGCCTACGGTCGACGATGTGAGAGAAATCACATGAGCCGTTGATCCAGCTCCACTGGTCTCCTGGTGCCATTGGATGGCCTTTAGATCGGACCACCAACTCAAAGACGTGCCATGCAAAAGCAAGACCACGAGGTCAATTCTCTTTTTGTTGTTTTTGACCCCGGTAACGGTGAAGTATACCTCCAAAATCGCCAGCCACATCTTGACCGTCGGTCCCACACCTGAGTTCACGGGATCGAACGGCTCGGAAAGTGCCGGTCGAATCTGGGGTTCACTTGAGAGTTCAAGATTTCTCTCGCTGAGCACTGCTTTGCATGCACGAGAAACTCAAAGCTCCTTCTTCATCACGTTGAGCTGTTGGATCAGATGGGTGATGAGGCTCTCGAGTCCTTACAATTTCCGGTATAGGTCTTTATTCATTCACACTTGTTGGCCGGTTCCTCCCATCCTGCTAGGTGCTGACCCAAAGGGCTGCGACGGAGGTGAAGGGTTCGCCGAGCCTGAGGGGTCTATCATCGGATTGGCCGTCGGGTTCGTCAGTGCTGCACCATTCATCATGAAGGTTTTTGCTGCTACCTGGTTTGGCTGGAGAGCATTGTTGTCCGCGTGCTGCTGATTCGCCATCGCTGGAGCACTCGTCAGGAACTGCTGCTCGTTGCCGAGTCCGCTTTCTCCATTCTCTCTTGTTTTTGCAAATTCTATGATCTTTTGAAAGGTGGCAATGCACTCAGGACTCGTGCGAGGTTGTCGCCAGGTAGTTAATGCGCTCTGATACCAAGTGTTACGCCAAGCCTAGCATAGGTGGTTCACAAGAAGGAGGTGCGGGACAAAAGACGATTCGGGTGATTGGGACAAATGGATTTATTGAGTAGTAAGTGAACTTCGATGACAAGTGCCGAGTGCGTCGAGTAAATATATTCAATGCTGAGAATGCGAATAAGTCGGGTCATCGGCGTTCAAGCCAAGCATACGAGGTCGCATCGTGAGTGGTAGATTCGAGAAGCTCCGTCAAGAAATCGGAGGACTTTGAGGATATCACAGCGCTTCTTTATCTAAGTCAAGTGTCGTCGAGAAGTTAACTGAATGACATTTAAACATCGATTTGGTTTGCGACAATTCTGTTGACCATTCTGGAAAGTGGTTGAAGTTATTAACAAATTCTGGAATAGAACACTGGAGGTCGAAAAAGTTGGCCGAAAATTCCCTCAGCCAAACGGCGTGAAAATCCTGAAGTCCCCATGAAATGGGCCATGAATGTATGAAAAAAAATGCTCACTCGTGCACGGCATAGATGTAACACAACCTGGGTGCAGGCTACCAAGTATTGCTGGAGAGAGCCCAGCAGTAGTACAAGTCAGTTGATTGTCTAGATGAAAAACCGAAAGAAGAACCAGGTACATAAATGAAAAATCTATGTAACCATGTCATAAATGAGTACGGATAACATCGATGAGAAAAAGGGATCTCGGGAGCTGGTCACTGAGAAAACTCTCAAGAGCACGTGAGGACGCACCTGCTAAGGTTGATGGTATGGAAGTAGCCGTAGGGCCTCCTGGAATCCCAGTGTCTGAGCGGCAAAAAGTCCAAAGGTCATCATGACTGACACATCAACATTCTCCCGTGACCCGCATACGCCAGTCACCACAAACGAGCAAGGGTCACATGACGACGACAATGACAGCAAAGGACAAAGGAGACATGATGGAGCCACACCAGGACGGTTGATGAGGAGAGATGTAGCAAGATCAGTGTAGGGGTCATCCAGGGGCATGTGAAAGAAGCCCAACATTGCAAATCATAGACTTGATCTTACTGCTGCAAAGCGCTTTTATGATAAAGTCTGCTCGCTGCTGCCGAGTGTCAATGCCTACGACACCAACATCACCACGTATAATGTGCTCACACTAAAAATGATGCTAGATGTTGATGTACTTTGTGTGTGTGTGACACATGCCATCATGCTCTATGATGTTGTGCATGCTCTCATTGTTACAATGTATGGTGATGCAATGGATGTTGCCGAAGCTCCTGCATGGGACGGCACAACCAGACGCTCTCACGAACCCCAACCCCCAACGCGACATAATCATCCTCACTTGAGCTCCATCCTACGCAATCCTGCTCACCACTCGTCCAAGGTGTGGGATAGACACGACGTAGGAAACAAAGTACAATGGAGCCTCCTGACGGAGATGGTGCGGATGCCGTAAGAACAACAACAAGAAGTTCACAGCAAAGGTAGCATCTACGCTTGTTGTGGTCCCAAGGAACATAAGGGAGCCAATAGTGCGGAGGTACGTCGTGAAGTCGACGGGCTCTCCCAGACGAGCTAGGTCTGCTGACATTAGAAGCCTCTGTCCAACGGGCTGTAGATGGCTATGTTTCTTGAGAGAAATGGAAAGGAGAGAAGAATGGAGAACCATGCTAGAGGTAGAATGCCATGGCATAAAGAGTTCATGTGAGAGACAAAGTCACACACACAGAACGGCGAGCAACATTTGAGCGAGTTGTTGGGTGCAATCAACAGAGTGACGAGCAAGAGAGTGACAAGTTCAGCATCGCTCGCAGCCCTCGTCGCTCGAGGACCAGAACCATACCAGGCATTTTAGGAAAACCTGCAAAGTGTGCTGCCGGATAGAAATCCCAAAGCATGCAGTCTTGGAGAAGCAACCCGGCTACCTACTCCAAGATAACAACACTAGAAATCCTGGCAGTTCACATGTTGTTTACAATAAAGTAAAAAAATTACTGCAGACCTGTGGAAGGTACACAAGAAGAAGATAAGTCATTTCATTTCATGTGACTCGTGGTCGCCGCCTAGCACACACCCATGTGCCTCTCTACAACACTGTGACGTCTTCCCTTTGACAGTAGAGCCAATGGAAGTGAACATACATAATCATTTAGATGCATCAGTGTGGTGCGCGTGCAACGAGGCCAGAGGTCAGAACGTGTTTGTGACACACAACCAATGCTCCCCCATGACACACAGCCGACGTACACAAAGATAGACTCGCAAGCACACACAAGTGTCACGATAATTGACACAGGACTATACACATGCACAAAGATGACTGCTCGGCCAGGACCATCACGAGAACGCAACAGACCAAAGGCATGAACAACTGCCTTGAAGATGTTATTGCGTAGTGCCTTCGACTGAACATGCTAGCAAATTCAGGTACCCTACTGCACTTGGATTTCGATTTTTTCAAATCCATAGTTAAGGGCATCTTGATTTTCGAGCATGGTTTCTTGGAAAGAAGTTATTTAGGTGGCACTTTTAAGTTCGTTGAACGAACCTTAAAAGTGCCACCTAAAAATCGACGATGGCCGGTCTCGAACACCATCGACGGGCGGTATTCGAGGCCGCGTCGGTCTGATGCGGCTGGCCTGACGTGGCCAGCCATGTCAGACTGAAAAAGCGCACGCGCGAACATGGCGTGCGCAGTGTTCTGCCACTTCGCCGTGGACGTGAACCACTGTCCGCTCTTTATTTTAGTTTTTCTTCCAGCGAGTAGCCATATTTCGGTTGCCGAGACACCAGAAGGAATAATTAGGTTATACTTTTGCAATTCGATGAAAAACAAATTCGTTGAAGGAAAGTATAAAAAAAATATAATCGAAATCCAATTGAATTAGGGTATCACAACTAAGGAACTCAGCGGATATCATGAAGGTCCAGATCGTCTTGGTCGACATGCAAATCAAATTCAGCGGATATCAGACGATCTGAACATGCTGAAAAATTCAGCACATATCAGACAATCTGAACATGCTGGAAGATTCAGCTATCACAACTGAAGAATTCAAAGATTATCACAAATTCGGCGAATATCATGAATTTTCGCTGGCGAGTGTCGACCAAGACGATGTGTACATCACGCACAAAGTGATGCCCCACATTGATATGCTTCGTGTACGTTTGATGCATGCCATCATGCACAGAAATAGCCTTGTTTCTCTGATTGTCACAACACAACATGATGCAACGGATGGGGAAGCACATCTGCTGCAACAGGCGGCATAGCCAAACACTCTCAAAGAGCAACATACTCCATCTCGCTAGAGCTACATGTCACACGGCCTTGCTTACCGCTCTTAAATAACACAGCGGTTCTACGAATAAGGAAGATGTAGCCTGTGCGGCTGCAAGCATCTGCATCATGGGCCTACTCATTGCGATCAACCACTACTGGCGGTTGTGCCCAATAGCAAAGGCTAATATAGGTAGTGGAAAGTGCATACCTGACAACACACAATGCAACCTCCATGTGTTGTGTCCCAGGACACTGTGAGGAATGTGCAAGGAAGTTCGTAGCAAAGGTAACATCCATCCTCTTCATCGTCTCTAGGTACATGAGAGACCCAATGACCTAAAGGTAGTCCGTGACATCAATTTCCTTCCCTAGCTTTTACAAATCCAGTGTCTTCAACAACCTCTACCAAGCTGGGGTCATAGGTGTTAACGACGTGGGTACGGACTCAAGTAAGGGGGTGAAGCGCTCCCCAAGGCTGTGCACATACACTACTTGGTGGATGTGGAGAGTGTGTCGAGAGTGGTTGCGCTCGAACGCCATGCCAAGAAAGACATGGGCAGGCCCTAGGTCTTGCATCTTGTACGTGGACTTCATATTTTTTTTCACTAACTTGAGAGCCTCTTGGTTGGGTGACGCAATTAGCAAGTCATCCACATAGATGAGTATAGAAAAAAATGGGACTAATCATGGGATAACAAAGAGCGACAGATCCACAGTACTGCACCGGTACTCCCCTTTCTCAAGAGTGGATTTGATGTCTCGGTTCCAACACTGTCGCAAATCTTTTAGACCATGGAGGACCTTTTGCAGCCACTAGACTCTCAGTGCTATGAAAACCGGGGAGGCTGGACCATGTTGATCTCATTATCCAACTGTCCTAATAGAAACACGTTTTTTACATCCATTTGTTCTAGCTCTCAGTCATGGTGAGCCACATGGCTCATTAGTGCTCTGGCTGTAGTGTAACGACCAACTGGTGCAAACATCTTATCAAAGTCAATATTGGGACTTGGGAGAACCCCTTTAACCACACATTATTCATTGTACTTATCAAGTGCACCATTGGGATTTTACTTCCACCAAAATACCCAACAGGCATCGATGGCTTTGCGCCTTGGTGGTAGGTCGACCATTTTGTATACAACATGGCATTCAAGGGCGTTGAGCTCATTGCGCATGGCAATCTTCCAGTATTGAGCATCAGAGGCTGCATGTGATTTCCGAACTGTAGTAGGTTTTGGCGATAGAGCCATGATGGCCGCAGTGGCATGACACTCAGTAACACTGATCAAAATAGCCGCGTTCAATGCCCGTTCATGCTGAGACACAAGCAGCGTATAGCCAATGGCAGAACTGGGGTGGAAAACCCCAATGGCCAGGCCCAACGCATTCTTGCCGGTGGTAAGAATGAGAATTCTCCTGTCTTACGACAGAAGAATTCCCAGTTTGGGGCTGAGGAAGACAAGCCGAGGCTGTGGAGGCACTGGAGCGGACAGGGAGCGTGTGAGGGCATCCACTTCAGACGAAGGGGGAGACAAGTGTAGGACCCGTGGGTGTTGTCTGAGGTAAGTCAGATGTATGGAGTGGAGGAGTGACAGGTGGACTAGACACAAGGGGAGTGACTGGGCTGGATGGAGAAGCAAAGGATTGACTGGAAGAAGGAATTGGCCGGGGTAGAGGACATGACAGGGGAGGATGGCGCGCCAGCTTGATAATGTAGACAGAGTGGGCATATGATTTGATTATTCAGGCTGCATCGAGGATGCGGGCTATGAAGAAGTGGTAACAAGAGCTGCAGGGATGGGAGGAATGATTTCCTCCCTCAACGGAGAGAGATGCATAAGGGAGATAGCGGACAAAAGACGACTAATGTTACGAAGAAACACATCAAAAACAAGGTTCCAATGTTGCACTAAGGTGCGCAGGGTTACGTAGTAACCCTGTGAAATGTAGGAAGAAAAAGAATCATGTAAAAGAACCAGCATTCAACTTGTAACTCTAAGTTCAACTCTTTTTATTAGGAGTCCATATATAAGTTTGGCTTCTTTTCAAAGTGCTTCCAAATATGATGTTCTCCAAAAGAGGTATTGCGGAATCATTATTTTACAACAAACATTTCAAATTGATTATACGTACAGAACTATTGCATTCAAATCATTTTCCCACATGGAAAACTTCCATGGACTATGTTCCACACATTAATTGTATCCATACATTTGTTAACATCTTTATACATTTACATGCATCCATCTATGAATTTGCACAACTATAAATTGAATAAAAAAGCATCACTCATATCCATTCGTGTAGTATGTCTTTCATATATTTATGATTAGACCATTCTATGTGAATTATCCATTGTGACTTTGTCTATGACCACCAATTGTAATTTTAATGTATCTAATAATTTTTGTTATATAATTATTGGTTCTCTTATTTTTTCTTGAGATTTCCCTCTTCCTTTGCACATAGATCCAACCTTTTAATTTTTGGTAAGTTGTAAGCTGACTCCGGGTATGTAACTTCAGCTATCTTGGAGTGTGTACAAGTTGGTTCCTTGCTAGTTCATCTCGCCTCAGGAGAAGGATGAGGTCGAATGAGCTCGTCTCGTTAACGAGTCCGGAGCGTGTGAGAGAATCAAAGTTAGTAAGTCTAAGAAATTTAACCCTGTCGAACATTCTTGGTTTATTTACTGTGTCCTACAGAGACAAAAAGTAACAATCACATATTGCGGGTTGGCGGACGTTCCAAAAACAGGTCCACGAACCGATAACAATAGGTTACTACGAAACCCAAAAATACAGGACATCACAGGACTCAATGACATGTTGACAAATAGGGTCCCAGAAGCGCCATTCCTTAGAATGAGGAAACACACAAAGACAAGAGCATAGACGGCCATGAGGGGAGAGTTTCCCATCACATAGACATTCCTAGAGCCAGATAGATGCAATGCTACCCCAAACCCTAGCGAGGCACAGATCAACGTGAGTGTCGTGCCAGCACTCAAAGGATGTGATAGTGCGTGCAAGAGGGCTGTGAGGAACATGATTCTAGAACGAAGTCATGAACCTCATGGTGTCAAAGGCAAAGAGAGGGGACAGACAAGACTCAGACAGCAGAGTGCGAACGCCATTAGAAAGAGCGGGATTCCAACACTCGGAGACATCGTTTTGCTAGGATGTGTAAGGAGCAGAGGTCTCCGAACACACTCATATGCACTCAAGGAGACGGGCAGTGGATCGAATGAACTCACCACCACGATTACTGCAAAATACACGGAAGGAGGGCTGACAGGCATGCTCAGCCCAAAACAAGTCAGGATTCAATGGCAAAGCAGATGCCACTGTTATGAAGAAGAGAGAACACCCAACAAAGCTGGAGAAGTCGTCAGTGAGACAAAAGACAAATCGCCAGACATCCCCAAGGAGGTTATGGGAAAAAAGGGCCTATGACATCCACATGAACACGGTCAAGCGGATGAGCAGGTTAAGACTCCAAGGAGGACAAAGGATAGCGATGCATTTTTCCTTTTGTACAATCAAGACAGTCAGTGGGATAAGGGAAAGGGAGGGTGGAATGCGATACACCAACAACAGGGTTAGAGGCGGAGCAAGCTCGGAACGGCATCAGTGTGTACCTGACCAAGGCAGTGGTGTAGGAGGTGAACAAGGTCAGGCAAAAGAGGAGGGGCAACGTGAACAAGGGCAGTGCCAACAGCAGGAGCAAATGAATTATGCACGGGCACACGATAGAGCCTGTCCCACTTCACGCCATGTAAGAAAGCACGACCAGAGGGATGAAGAGAAAGCGTGCCAACACCACGACTGGAAGAGAATTCCACACCTTGATTATCCAACGATGGTACCGACACTAAGCTAAGCTCCAACAAAGGCACATTCAGCACGTCAGGCAGAAACAAGACACTACTAAGACCGGAAAAAGAAAAAAAAAAACAAGCCCTAAAAAGACAAACAAAGAGCAAAATGGCGTCATGTGATTGAGTTGAGGATCCAGAAGCCACCTGAGAGGTGTACAGGAGGAAGAATGCCACAAGTCACAAGGGTACCGACAGAGAGCACCTGATGAACAGATGGAGTACAGGCAGAAAGAAAATGAGGAAGGGTGAAGAGTGGGGGCGTTAAGTACACAGGAACAAGAGTGTATTGTGCCTCAGTACACCTGTTACAGGATTGCAGCAGCTGCATGGATGCACTGGTTTAACCGGCGGCGGTGGCGATGAAAGATCCCCACGGCCAGGATCGCACACTCAAGCTTGAATGCGGCTTTCTCTCTCACTACCACTACGATACCAGTGGATGGTTATGTTTAATGAGATGAATTACAAGGAGAGTAGATTAGAGAGCCATGCTAGAGACATAATACCATGGAATCAAGAGTTCATGCAAGAGACAAAGTCACACACACATAGAACGCCAAGTGACAAGGTGACAAGCGAGCGAACGGTGAGCTCAACATTGCTCAACGGTGAGCCCTCGTCCTTCGGGGATCCGAACCATACCAGGAAATTCGAAAAAGCCTACAAAGTGTGCTGTCGGATAGAATTCCGGCAGCATGTAATTTGGGAGAAGCAACTCGGCCACCTACTCCCAAACAACAGCACTAGGAACCCTGGGTGTTCATTTTCTATTCACAATAAAGCAAGAAAATTACTACAGGCATGTCAAAGGTGTACAAGAAGCATGGAAGTCATTCGTTTCATGTGACTCGGGGTCGCCACCTTGCACACACCCATGTGCCTCTCTGCAGCACTATGTCGTCTTCCTTTCGACAATGGAGTCGGTGGCAGTGAACTTCCAAAATCAATCACCTGCATCAGTATGGTGAGTGTGCAGCGAGGCCATTGGTCACGTAGTGACCTGTAGACCAAGATCCTTCTTGGTCCACAGGTCTGATTCTTCTCTTTTACGAAGACTGGAGGAGATCATTCACAGCCTAGACAAGCTACAGTTTGGCTACACAATCAAGAGGTCATCCACATATATGAGGACATCTATGAAGGGTACAGAGGGAACACTCACAAACAGAGGAAGGTCGTCTGGGATACCGTGATGCCCTCTTTGCCCCAAGGTAGCAAAGATCTTGAGGTTCCAGCAACGGGGAGATTATCTTAGGTCATATAAAGCGTTGCGAAGGGGAGAAACCATGCAGTCCTCAAATATTGGAGGTTGGAAGAGATAGATCTCTTCCTTGAGCTTGTTATGTAGAAAACATTGTTCAATTCAATTTGGTAAAGCTCCCAATTGTGTTGAGCAACCTGAATCGACAAGTCTTTTTCAGTGAAGTACTTACCAACAGGTGGAAAGTTGGCATCAGAGTCCACACTAGGTACGTGGTAGAATCCCTTGGCTGTAAGACCGCTCTTGTACCATTTAACTAAGCTATTGTGCCTCTCTTTTGTTTGAAACACCCAACAAGCTGATATGACCTTTCAGCCAGGCGGGAGCATCACCTTCTCATAAACCCCATGCTCCTTGATGGCAGCCAACTCCTTGTGCATATCCTGCTCCCAGAGTGTTGCATCTGTAGCGGAGCAGGCTTGTGTGCAGAATGTTTGGTTTGGGCACAACTACCGTAGTGCCACTCAAAACGAGTACAGTGGTAACTGAGGGATCTTGCAGAGGCTGAGTTGAATTAGCGGTTGTAACAGCACGGCGGAACTCATCTGTGATAGAACATTCACGCACGGTGTTAGGGTGTACCAGAACCGCGGCCAGGCCAAGAGTGTCAGGACCAGAGTCAGGATCAGGCTGGTTTGGGCCTACGAAACACCGTGAACTGGACGGGAAGACAGCACAGACCCAAAGGGGCCAGCCGAGGTAGTGCAACTAGCAGGCGGAGCATAGTGAGGCGCATACTGCAAGGATCTCAGACAACGAGATAAGGGGTTGCAAGGGTGCGACTGGGTTTGCTGCACATGGGACCACAACGGGCAATGTAGGCAGAAGTGCTAGCACCGAGAGTGACGCGGCAGGAGATGAAACAGTTGACGATGATACTGATGCATTAGGAGATGATGTAGGTGTTGATGTGGATGCGAGTGGAGGTGAATCAGATGACGACATAGATGTGGCAGGATGTGAGTCATGTGACAACATGGATGTGTCAGGGCACGATTTAGATGATGAGATGCAAAAGGGAAAGGTGCAGGTGACGATGCAGATATGATAGGGGGAAATGCAGGAAATGATGCAGATGCAAGAGGGGATGACGTTGGCATGTGGGGAGTAAGCAACGTGGTACAACTACTAGTGAAGGATACTCCACAAACACCACCTCTCCTGAGACGAGAGAAGGGCGTAAGCAACGGGACAGAACAAGAAATATCATGCGATAAAATTATCTCAAAGAAGGGATCATCACGAGACTTGACAACCCGACTACGTTTAGGGTCCAAGAATTGTAAGGGTCCCGACCTATACAGAGAAAAGACACCAAGGAAAGGGCACAGATAATCTTGAAGAGATAGCTTGCCATCGTATTAGTTTTTAGGGAGCAAAATGCAGGCTTGATCTTTCCGCAGACACGAGCTAGGTGGAGGTAAGCACAACAACCGTATCACCTATCAAGCTGTGTGATGTGACGAGACAGCAGGTTCAAAACCCACATCATTTAGGACATGGCCTCAAGCGCAAAAAATGGAGGGAGGCCAGACTCGATAAGAACGGTGTGAAAACCGTCGACTAGAGTGTGGTTATTTGGACATGTTCTGATGTGGTGTATACGGAGCAGATAGATCCCTTGAGACCCCTTGAGACTGAAGAATGAGGGCTTTGGGTTCCATGAATACCCGATCATAGTTGGAAAAAACACAAATAGCGTACACTAGCAAGCACACTCAGCCAGGACAAGCCAAGACTCGATCTTGGGCTAGACATCGCTTTCTGGCGAAGGGAAAAGATCCAAAGAAAAAAGAGAGAAGCCATTTGTAAGACCCCAGATATTCATAAGGGAGAGGACCCACGACGAACACATGTACAAGGGAAAGTGGTGAAGCGTGCAAGAGTCTGACATGTGAAAGGGAAAGAAATGAATCTTGCATTGTGTGCAATGAAGGCTATCAATACTGCATAACACAGAAAAGATGTTCGGGTTAAGACCTACGACAAGCTGATGATGCAGGAGGCTGTGGATGGCGGCAGTGTGCATGTGACAGAGGTGGCGATGGAGCAGACAGGTGTGATCAAGGGGATTCAAGGGGAAAACATGCACATGTGTTACAACGCCGGCGGTAGGTGACATGGAAAACAGGGGCATGGGATACATCTTGTCACAATGCAACCCACGCAAGACCGCATGGCCATAAACCTGTAGCGACACTATGCCGACGCCACGAGACAAAGAAAAGTCCATGCCAAATCATCAAGGGTAGTGACATACAACAAGGCGACCTCAATCGCAGGCACAATGAGCACATTCGGTAGGAATGTATTGCAAGATGGACCAACAAAATGCACACCACCAACACCCTGTAGGGGCAAAATCTTGCCGGATGCAGTACGGACAAAGCGAACGTCACCAATAGGCCTGGATGAGACAAATGTAGCACAAGACGACGTCATGTGATGAATGGCTCTGTAGTCATTGATACAGAAGTCACACGATATACCCTACTGATCTTGGATTTCGATTATAAATATTTTTTTGGAAGTTTCCCATGAAAGAATTTTTTCTTCGACGAATTGATTAGGTATCACCTAAATAATTTCTTTAACAGGTTAAAAAAAAGCATTCGTTCATGTCCCGGGTTCTACAAGCCCGAAAATCAGCAAAACTTAGAAAAAGTCACGCTTCACGCTCGCAGTGCGCTATCGCGCACCTCACTGACGCGCTGTCTGGCCTGTCTGACATGCTAAAGTTACACGTCAGACCTGTCAGACAGCGAACAGATGGTGTTTTCGCACACCCGCGAGGCTCTGACGCCCGCTCGACGAGGATAAATCCTCGTCCAGGCAGGGATTTGACACAGCTCGTTGAATTTAAAGATCAGACAATTTCGTTGAACGAAAGTCTAGGAACTACCTAAATAACTAAAATATCAAAAACTGTGTTCGAAATCATGGAACACATAATTAGCAATTTTGAAAAAAACGAAATCAAAGATCAGTAGGGTATGAGAAGGAGCACTCACATGACACAGAGCAACATTGTCAAAACGAGGAACAGAGCTCTCTGCTCATCCCGGATTCACAACAAGGAGACGCGNCAGGCAGGGATTTGACACAGCTCGTTGAATTTAAAGATCAGACAATTTCGTTGAACGAAAGTCTAGGAACTACCTAAATAACTAAAATATCAAAAACTGTGTTCGAAATCATGGAACACATAATTAGCAATTTTGAAAAAAACGAAATCAAAGATCAGTAGGGTATGAGAAGGAGCACTCACATGACACAGAGCAACATTGTCAAAACGAGGAACAGAGCTCTCTGCTCATCCCGGATTCACAACAAGGAGACGCGATAGGGTGAACGACTACCAATGCTCAATCCAATCCATAGGCAGCATATCTCAACAACTCAATGCGTCCCAAAGCACTCTATTCGAAGAACAACGGTGGCCTCCATACTCGACAGAGAAACTCACACCAGATTGGAAAATCGGAGGCCAAGGCTAGAGAGGGACACCTACAGCTAGAGAAGACACGTTCGGACCATGCGGCAATGGGAGGAAAGAACCAATCTGTTGGGTAGAGAGAGAAGACAGCTGAGGTAATGGAGCTGGTAACTGGAGCCAGGATGGAGAGGTGTAGGATGGAGAAGGCGGCCCATGATTGGCAGGGTAGAAGGGTGGTGGAGTCCAGCGCCACCCTTGGTGGGGTATAGAAACTTCCGAAGGAGCTGGCACAGGAGCCTAGCTGGGTACCGTTGGTCCCCCACCACACCGAGGAAAACTCTCACGTGCGAGGGTCTCCACCGAGGAGGATGAATTATGGAAGAGAGAGAGAGAGAGAGAGAGAGAGAGAGAGAGAGAGAGAGAGAGAGAGAGAGAGAGAGAGAGAGAGAGAGAGAGAATCACAGTCTCCTGAGGCAATTGGGAAAATTCTTGCAAGGCCCGGGTCTCGACCAAGTGAGATTGAGGAGGAGAGAAAAAGAAAACAAAAAATGAAAACAAGAGGCGGGTGTTGCACGCAAAGTGCGTACAGGCTTACACAGTTACAGTGAAAATGTGTAGCATGGCTTGATCCACGTGGCTCGAGTTGGTCCATTGGGTTGTGAGCGTGAAAACAAAATAGTCTTTGACCGGAGAACATCGTGGTCTTGACTGAGTCGGCCCAGCTTACAGCCAATAACGTTGCACTGGTATCAGAGGACCAGGGTTCAAAACTTACTTGTTCATGCTGAATACAGATCATGCCTAGTGGGAGGGTTCTAGTGTGGCTCGGTCCACGTGGCTCAGGCTGGTTCCTTCGGCTGTGGGCAGGAAACGGGACGGTTTGAGGGTCGGAGACCCTGAAACACCTTGCTTTTGGCTGAGTTGGTCGATGTTTCTGCCAGTTTGCAGCAAGAAGAATGGACTTAAGGGTTTTAAGCTGAATACAAGGACATTGCTCTTTTTTTTAACTGACTTAATAGCTTGCATTATTTACTCATGTACACCTGGTGTGTACGTGAGTTCACGTGTTAGACTTGTCCGCTAGATTAAGCAAAGGCACGAGGAAAGTGGCTGATCCAGAAATCACTTTTTTTCTTGCATTAAGAATTCAACTGGGCCTAGTTTGGACAGGAAAATATTAGAACAAAGAAGAGCTCTTTCATTCGTCCAAACCAATTGTAAATGGGATACCTTGTAACTCAGGAGAGTATGTTTCATGCACACATTTTGAGAGAAGCCTTCCATAACCTTAAAGAACTTTGGAGACAATAAAATGATTGCATTACTTCCTCATTAAATACGAAATTGTAAAAATGTCGTATATGTAATCCAAAAATGTTTAATCTGTACCTTCCATGTCAAATTTTGTCAATGAGGGATGTAGGTAAACATGTGATTTATCTTTTTAGAAAATGATGCACATTCACAGGTGTGTTCTTGAGCAATGTTGGATAATTATGAAGTTTTGAACAAAAACAAGCAAAGGTGAGAGTTTTAGAAAAACATTTCAGGAATTAAAATAGAAACATACAATTTTGCCGAGGTTTTTCTTTTTAAGGTACTTTGTTTGCATGAGTCTACCACAAATTCGTTTTTATCTCTTCTCATGACGTAGCCGGGATTAGATGTCTGGCTAATCTAGCCAAGCAACTCTTTTGATGGGCTGGACCCAACCCGTCTTTATCCGTTCTCTCCCCGAGTTGCTGCACATTTCCGACTCCGTCATATCTGGTTTCTTCTTTCCGGAAGAACTCATGTCTGGACGTGGAAAAATAACCTTTTCTGTCCTCTTCATGGCGAGCTCTGAAGTTCAATGAGCGACTTAGAGAGCGGAAAAACTATTAAGTTCTAAGAAAATGTCCCATAGTTGACGTTGACCAATCCCGTTTTTTCTCGTATCAAAAACCGATTGTAAGAGGGTTACTATGTAACTAATTAACAAGAGTCACATTTTGCATGCAAAGCACGCATGGGGTTACACAGTAACAATACAAAAGTATGTTTCATGCGGACCTCAAATGGATTTTAGAATAAGACTTTCATAACCTATAAAAAACATGAGACAAATAAAGAACCGCATAATTTCCTCGTGAAACACAAAAGAATGAGAGGACTTCCTGTATGTATTTCAAAGAAGTCTATCTTGTACTTTCCATTTGAGTGTTTTTCGATAACAGAGGTGTAAAGAACATGGCTAGTTTTTTAGGAAACAATGCACATTCACTACTTTGTTCTTGTTTAATGCTTGGTAATCACGAGGAATTTCTAGGCCAAAAGGAAAATGTGGACTTCCAAGACGAACACTTCATATAATAAAAATATAACTTTAGGATTTGGCCATGTTCTACAATTTAGTATTTTCTGCCAACATTGAGCAGCCGGGATCAGTTGTATGGCTAGTCTTGCAAAAATATTGACGTGACTGGCTAGCGAGCTGATCAGGTCCGGCTGACCAGGCCACCAACATAAAGAGGACGCATGGAGCCCGGACGCCACCCCGGGATTGAACCAGACCAGTCAGCAATGAGCCGCCTGTGGTTTCTCACACGCCGGAGTAAACTGGTTGTGTGGTCCTGTAGGATCAGCAACCCAATCTCACCTAGTAAGATCCTGCCTAAGCATCCATGATTAAAACACAGTCAACCACATCGACCACAAGCATATGTGGATGCATGCACTCTACCAAGTATTTCTCCATGTTCAACTAAGGATAAACCAAGCAAGTTATGCTGGTCATGGCAAGTGGGCTCTCAAGCTCATTATGGAAAGTCGGCATCGTCCTTGCACTTGGCCGTAATGCCAATAGTGCATAATCCATTGGATGCATGGTGTTGTTCTGTCTGATAGAATCACCTGAGATTAGTCACCTGGAATGATGATGTTAATGTGTGGACAGAGTCAAGAGGTCACTTGCGTGTTCACGACACATCAACAACATCATCAAAATGGGATACCGTTTGATCCTTCAGGTGCTGAATCCCGGCCAGGACATTATTATTGCACACACTTCCTAGTCCAGCATCAATCAGTGGAGATAGAATGCTAGAAGATGCAAAATGGGTCCATGGCTAGTCAACAAAGAAAACCCAGAAGCCAAGGAAGTTTGAAAAAGGGCCCCAACAAGTCTCCAACATGCCGTCAGAGCTGCCCAACACTTGTGGATGGATGGACAACCTCACAAAGGCACCCCCAGGTGAGCTCGATCCGCACCATGGATCTACACGGGCATGGACACGGCCGAGTGGTCACAGTAAGCTGTACACAAAGACAGGAATGGCTCACACTGCAACACCCCTCCATGATCCAATAGTATATTGTCCATACACGAGCACAACTGACACAATTACAAAATGAGATGCTCAACAGTGCATAGGTGCACACACCTCACTCTCATGCATCCTGAGGTAAATGATGAATCCTAACAGAAGTGAAGGCCATCCAAACCTTTCCATGCGCTAGTGCCTTGGTCACAAAGTCAGCCCACTGCATTTCCTTCCTGATGATGAAGATCACCTCCCACTCCACCAAGTCATTCACAAAGAGGTGCTCAACACCAGCGTGCTTTGTGCATGTAGAAAATACACCATAGTTCTTTGCAATAACAAGAGGACTCGGTTTTTCACAACGCAAGATGATGGAAGGTACATTCTAACACAATTCATGAAACAAGAACTGTAGCCACACCGCTTCAATAGCACCACAGCCTCAGCAGCTCCAGCTCCCAGTGGAAATTACACTACCTGCAACAAGCTACATGCAATTAAGTTCCACTTGCCAATATGCCATGATTTAATATTTTTGGCTAACAGGAACACACAGCCTGTAAGAATCCTTCCATCAGGAATCTAGGCTCAGTCATGGTCTATGTAGATGTCAACCACCATCAAGCACAGCCAACAGGAGCACATCACAAGGTACGGTGTGGAGACCATGTACCATTTCACCCCCAAAGCCGCATGCAGAGGACTTGCCGGTAGAAACTCTGAGTGCTGCGCAAGGAGGCTGATGCCGAAGGAAATGCGGGGCCGAATTTTGGTGTCCAAGTACGTAATAGAACCAACGATGCGCATGTACAGGGTCATGTCCACTATCTCTCCCTATTGTACTAAAACATCCATCTTCAAATAGGAGAAATGTCCTTCATCTTGGAGGCAACCTGAAGAACTCTTTTGGCCTCCTTCGTGGCCTCTATCGTGGGAGATGCAATCAAGAGGTCATCAACATAGACCAGGATAGCATTAAAGTGCTCAGCTCTCTGACTGAGATAGAGGGATAGATGGGCGTCACACAGCACGTAACATGTGCATGTCAAGGTGCCCATCATCTCTTTGTTCCAGCACCGCGGTGACTACTTGAGGCCATACAAGGTCTTGCATAAGCGGCACACCTTATCGCCGACCTCAAACCTGGATGGCTGTACCATATACATCTCCTTATACGGAGTGTTGTGGAGGAACAGATTGTTCACATCCATCTGGTACAGCTTCCAATCATGCTTGACTACAACACCTAAAGGAACAAGAGCCGTGGTCATTCGGCCAACAGGTGTAAATATGTCAGTGCAGTTAACACCCTCAACTTGTGACAACCCCTTGGCCGTCAACTGGGCCTTGTAGTAATCCAGTGAGCCATCTTGCTTTACCTTCTTTTGAAAGACTTATTTTGCTTTCCTTATCAAAAGAAACTCAACAATCTTGTAGACACCGTGCTCTCCAATGGCACGAATCTCATCCTCACATTCGGTCTGCCTAAGTGTCACATCCTCTATCGAAAGCCCCTCCTACAACGTGCTCGGATCAGGCAAAGATGAGGGAGAGCTCCTGGTGGCAAGGAATCACATACCTAGCATGGACAGGCCGACAGAAAGGTCAGCCACAGCATCTCACGCAAACAAAAACATAGTGTGCGACCAGCTTATGGCCAACCAGGCACGCTCGGCGTACCTCAGTGCATGTAACCTGTACACCAAGCCCGAGCTCTTTGTGCCAAAATCACTGCTCTTAATGCTGCGAGGGGGTAGTATGGGTGCCAAGACAGCCGGCTACTTGGCAATAGAGGGTAGCGGTCAAAGACAGCCACTGGGCTCACCAGTCAACAAGGTGCTCACCTCGAGCAGGAAAGCATACTCGGAGCCAGATGAGGACACAGAGGACGCACGAGACACAGATGCAGCGGCTACAGAATCACAGTTAGGCGGAGGCCTGGGAGCAAGATAGGGTGCAGCTATTGGAGATGCACGTGAGGTACGGAGAGGAACCACCAGAAGGGAAGTTGCAGTTTATTCTGTAGATACCGTTGTAGGGACAAACACAAGGACAGATGCAGGGGAGGCCACAGGGATCGCTGTAAGGACACATGCAGGCAGAGACACAGGGGTGACCACGGGGACCGACAAGGCCATAGGCCCGACCGCCATAATGGCTGGATCAGTACCAGTTGGCGATTGAACGACCGGTGAGGAGCCCCAGATTAACCCGTCCATTGTCCTAGATTCCTGTACCCTCCGGGAATGGACACATGTGGGAGCATGGCCAAAAATTGCAGAGAGGAAGTGGAAGAGGTCCCTGTAAGTGAGAGAATCAAAGAAGAGGGTATTTTGTGATTCAATAAAGTAATGACGGCAAGATCCAAGAAACCTCTGGCCTTCAACCTCAAGGCAATGGTGAGAAAGGTACACGTAGGACCCAAAGGGGGGATCTTGGAGCACTGCTCGTCCTCAGTGTAAGAAAAAAAAGCCGTTCCCGAGACCCACGCGAGCCAAAGGTGGGCATAATGGTTGAACCAGACCTGGTACAGTATGACGTGGTCCGGCTATGGAGGTTTGAGACCCACGCAATGTAGGAGACGCTCTCAAATGTGAAGGAAACCAAGAAACCACGCCCAACTCGCATGGTGCAGACGGCATCCTCCATGGTGTGGTTCTAGAACTCTCACACACCATTCTTTGGGGGTGCTATAGGGGCAGGAAGCTTATGGATGACACCATCCATCTTGCCAAGGAGCTCCCCACCATGGTCCGACCGGAAAGTGCAAAGAGTACAACAAGACTGATGCTCAACTATGACCAGCCACAAGTGAACCATCAGGGCGAAGTCACTCGTGTGGTGGGATCTGTAGACACATCGCATTTAGATGAATTCATTGGTTAGGCGAGGGCGTACCAACCGTGGTTTGACAAGAAGTCAGCAGGGAGGGGACCAAGCAGGTCCAAATAGACGAGCTCCAATGGGTGCAAGGCCTGGAAGAGAGACTTAGGGTAAGTGCAGTGATACATCTTACTGTGAGCACAGAAGAGAAAGTCATTCTTGGGTGACTTCTTGAGGGAAGCCACATCTAGACTGAATGCAGGCTGCATTTGGATGAGCTTGGAAATAGTTTCCATGCTCAGATTATGCAAGCGGTATGCAGGAAGCGCTTGTGCTCAGGTAAGAGCACACCAAGTAACAAACATGTGTGCAGAATGGGCGGATGGAGCCGAGCAGAAACTGTGAGCATATTGAGCAATATGGTACAAATCATTCATGATGGACTCACAGAGAAGAACAGCATGAGTGTCACTGGTGGAATCAGTAGATTGCTCAGTAGCAAGAAGCATCCACATATAGGCAAGGACTGAGCGCAATCCGATCTTGAGAACAGGGACAAAGAGCACGTCAGAGATGTATAGGGGGGTCAGACCGACCATCAAAGCACACAACCCTATCCGAGCATACGTTGATTGTGACGAACGACCTGTTCCATAATTATTTTGATGAAATTTTCGGTGTCTTGTAATTTTTTGGGGGGTACATTCGAATTCAGCAAAAACTTGGAGGAGATCGTTAAATTTGACAAAATGGGGTATATGAATATTTTATTTGACTAATCCGTCACGTTCGAGTGTCCGTTCGAACGCGAGAGCGAGGACCATTCAACCATTCAACATTTCGATTGGCCAAATGGTCAAATGCTCATTGTGCTCGCCTTTGCCGTTCCACCGAGCGGCAAACACAAGGTGGGGAGCATTCGGTGTCCTGGAAAGCCACCGAAACACATCCCAGAGTGCTTGAACGTCATTGAGCACATTGAAAAATGAATGCAACATCCGGGTGCAAGACAGAGTAGACTGAGGACCCGGTCACGAAGAAGGAAAACAGAGAAGGGTAGACTGTTGAATGTGATGAATTAATCTTGTAGTTAATTTGGTGGTGCTTTTACATTCAACGAAAACCATTTTTGACAAAATTAGACCATGAAAAGGTAATTTAAAACTGAAAAGAAGTTCACTGAGATAAGCACCTGGGAATACAGGTCTGCCCGGACCCTGTGTAGACACCTCGAACAGCCCCAAGGGGACCAAGAACGATACATTCACCGTTGCAATGGATCATGTGATGAGTGGCACTAGTTTCAATGATCCAGGTGGAAATCGATTGATGACCTACAATCGTCGCTGAGCAATGTGCCATGGAGCACTCGGCCTCTGCTGGTCACTCAGCAGAGGGCTCAAAAAAATAACGCACAGCATGAGCATGGGCCTCATCAAGCCAGACTTTGGTATCAGGCCAGGCTCATCCTCATCGCACAGACTGAGACTCTCCACCGGAATTTTCACTGGAAAAATGCCCACAAGACAGACTGACTATGAATCACTCGGCTTTGTGAACATACTGGCACCTCCCACGTGGAACGGAACATGGTGGGTTCAAGATAAACTGAAGGCTGACAATGTCGCAAGCTGTGGAACACAGCACTGTACACATGTCAAGATGGCTATGAGGAAGCATGTGCTCAGGAGAAAGCAGTGGATCAACATACAAATGCGGTGTGGTAGTCCTAGCTGGTGAGGATGCAATCAAGGAAACTGAATGCCACTTGTCAGAACGTAGATCACAAAGAACAGGACAGCTAGATTACTGAAATGAAACAGTGCCAACATTGCTAGCCAAAACATAGACCATCCCCGATCATCTAGAACACTAACAGACAACAATCTGAGTTCAATCACAGGTACAAAGAACACAGCAGGCAATAACACATGACTCATAGGACCCCAAAAATGCACAAAACCAACCCCCTGGATCTGAAACATCTGAACAGATCCAATGTGAATGAACTGGAATGCACTCACAGGTCCCAATGAGAAAGAAGCAGCAGGAGAAAACTTCATGTGATGAGTGGCTCCGGAATTGACATTCCAAAAGCCACTCAATACACGAGGTTGAGCAGCCATATGGAAAAAAGCATCACCAATAAAATCGGCGAAACTCTCTGCATACCCTGAACGCATATGGAGAAGGCACAAGAACTTGAAAAACTACTGATGTTCATCCCAGTTGTCACATGATGGACCCTTAGAGCACAGCACACTGCAATGGGCTCTATCCAACTCACAATGGCGACCCTTAAACTGAACTGCAAAACTTAACCTAGAGGAGATGGCCTGCGGATGCGGCTAGGATGCTTGGGGGAACAGCAAGTCCGATGGCAATACAATGGAAGTAAGGAGCTTGTGTGGCTGAGAAGGGACAGATGGATCTGAAAATGATGGAGCATTCAGTAACAGGAATGGAGGACGGATCTAGAATTGTGAACGTGGCCTGTAGGTATGGGGGTAGTATTGCGGATGTTCCCAGCACCACCCCTGCTATGTTACTTATGCCAAGGTCAGTGCTAGAACCCATCCAGGTGACCATAAAATGGCTGGCTTCATGGCCAAGAGGATGTGGTCTCTGAGAACATGGGACCATACTCCTACGTGTGTGGGTCTGGATCCACAATTAAACAAAAAAATTCTCCTCTCATAGAAAAAAACAAGGTCTCCCAAAACTCCAGGATACAATTCCAAGTGCCTGGGTCTCAGTTTCTTAAGGTCAAATGTACCCTCGGGTTCAGTCTTCAAAGCCACGGATTAGGAGCTGCAATCCATTGATTTGGTCTTTTCTCCTAATCGTGGAGGCAAGTTCAGGTCTCGCATGCTGATGGACTTGTCAATCTATGAGATTTCCAATCAACAAGATTGTTTGATTGGATAGCCCGTCGACCGACGGAAACTTTGGGACATGCCTCGGTGCAGTGAAATAAGTTGCAAGGAAGGTTTTTCCAACTCAATTTGCACTGTCGGCGGAAGCTGTCGTACCTGCCGCCAATGCTAAGAGGCATTTGTGCTTCTGTCATGTGCTCTCTTGCTGTTGCCGCTCCTCATCGATGATGTTGCTATTGTGGCCAAAGATGTTAATCCTGCTATTGTGGCCAAAGCTGCTAATCCTGCCAATGTTGCTTCTTGTGTTGTTTTTTCTGTTGTTTCTTTTCTTTAGCTACTATTAGCACTTCAAGTGCTACTGTTATGCTGCTGAGATGGAGGAGTACTGCTATTACTTTTGGCCAACAGAACGGTAGCACGTCACCAATGCAGGAGTTGTTACTGCCATAAATACCATTGCTACCATGGTTGCTGTCCGCCATTGCAGCTACCTGCTTCTTCTACTATATTTCTGTTATTGCTGTTACTTCTCTCTGACGAGGCTATATCCCCTACTGCACTTTGATTTCCAAATTAACTATTTTTAACCTGGTTTAAATTCGTCAACATTGAAGTTAATATCGAACTTAAAATAAAAAAAAGAATGAGATCAACATACCACAGTTCACTTATTTGTTCTTTCAGCCTCGGATCCTATATTCACTGTTTCTGGATGTTTATGTTTCATCTGAAAAATATTTGTACTGAGTTTTTTCTAGCCTCTTGTTTGGCACTTGAAGCAACCTCGTCAGCAGGTTTGGCAAAAGCCTCCTTGCCAGCCTCGTCGTGAGCCTCCTTGTCAGAGTCGTTTGCATCCTTGGCTTCCAGTGAGGGTGACGAGGAGGCACATTTGCTAGACTTCAGGAGTTCATTGAAATAATAAAATTCATCCGGACCTCTCATTTAATCTAAAGTTACAAGTATACACGTATGATGAAATCAAGGGTACATGAAAGTAATGCAAAAGTGTAATTTCTCATCAAAATAAAATATGCATCAAGTAAATATTTGAAATTAATGTGCGGTAGGGTCTTTTTCTGTACACTTGTGACAGGTATGGACTGGTGCAAAAACTAAGCGACGTGAAAACATCGCTTAGTAATGATGTCTCAACAAACTGATGCAATTATAAGCAGTATAAGTGGGGAATGACAAGAATTCAGCTAAGAGAATCAATTTCTTGTGTGAATCAATGTAATTGTTAAGTGAAAGGACAACTCACGGATACACAACCGACGTTGCTACCGTGATATATTGCGAGTGATGCACGTGATAGTGTCCATTTGCATGGAATGGCCCACTATTTTGGGCATATCTCTACACACACTCATTTGGACAAGGTGACATCTAAACGTAGAACTGTGTAAACTCAAGCCGATCATTCATGATACATGTCGGAGTTTGGTTCTAGACATCGCACATGTGAAAACTCAGAAACGATGCCAACTGCCAGTTGACCGTAAAACCTTTAGTGAGTACATATAGGGCAACCTGGCTTTAAAAGGATGCAAGAGTATGACAACAACAGTA
Source organism: Penium margaritaceum (assembly GCA_023375785.1). Lineage (NCBI taxonomy): Eukaryota > Viridiplantae > Streptophyta > Zygnematophyceae > Desmidiales > Peniaceae > Penium > Penium margaritaceum. The sequence goes on along the minus strand of SZWC01004487.1, from coordinate 144,258 downwards.
TAGAAACCTTTAGTGTGAGCTTGGGTTGAGAAAAATAGCGAAGTAGGTCACTAGGTTGCAACCGCATTAGTTCTGGCTGGATCACATTGAGGGGTGTGCACGAGCATGGACACGAACGAGTGGTCACAATAAGCCGTACAGAAAATAGACAGATACAATCAGTAGATCGACATGTGGACAATAACCTGTCTTGGGTTGCTTGCTATGGCGGGAGGAACAGTTCGGCCCTCCATTCTCGCAAAAGCAAGGCGTGGTTGAACACCATTCCTCACCACGGCGGGGCTTGGCCGGCGGCCAGACCTTCACTGGCCATCGGCCAGCTGGCGGTGGCCGACTAGACGGCTGGCGGCTGGTCAGGTGATCAGCCGACCTTTGGCCATCCATCCGCTAGCCGACCATCAAGCTTGTTGCCCAATCAACGGCCAGGAGGTCGCGATGACTCGAGGGCCAAGGCCTGTGACCTTGAGCCCTCGCCCTCGCCCTCTCCTCCTCGCCTCATCAGATGAGGGAGACGAGGGATAGCGAGAGCAAGAGCGAGAGAGTAGGAAGGCATTTGGCACGAAATTGCAAAGCATGCCTTGCACATGGCGATTTGTGTCATCCCATCAAAAAGAAAAACTCAAGTTGGTTTAGCACAAAATGTGAGTTTTGGACTTGGAAGAATTGTGCGAATCCACCAGTTTGCTATAGTTCCCCCCCTTGTTTGGGACCCACAACGAGGGGGTGATGTAAATAAGGAAACGGGCCTTCACAGACTCAAAATATGCAAGTCTACCTGCATTGGTCGTTCATGACGATTGCTCCCAGAGTGGCGCAGAAGAGAAAGCCCCTCCATCGAGCTGTGGACGTCATTTTGTGAACTCCAACAACTTCCGTGCAGGAGCTAGAGAAACAGCCGCTACACTTGCTCAACCTTAGGTACTTGGATACTAAAGATATTGTTTGTATGAAACTTCTTGGAAGCTTCATAGCCTTGCTGTTGCTAACGTGGCGACACAGTCTGGACAGTTGGCGCACTAACAAGCAAGCAGGTGTAAGAAACAACCAGAGTTAGGCTAGGGAGAAGCACAAAGTCTAAGAAGCTCCAATAGCTTAATAATGCAGATAGAGATGACAACTGACAAGAACACATCACAAATACATGCCGCGGCGCACGGCAGGTGACTTGCGCAACATTGTCAGTTTGTCCTCAAACCAGCCCAAAGCCAGTGTTTTGGCCGTAAATCCACGTACAAGTATTCAAACGCAACATTTTCTTAACTTACGGATGCAGAATCTCAAATCAGACACTACGACTGGTCACACACACAGGTCCGACATCGATCAGTGGACATACAATAAAAAGCATGCAAATTGGGCTCAGAAGCCAGTCCACCGAGAAAAATATAACGACTATAGATAAAATGCACAGCATCCCAGCAAGCACCCGGGACGTCTGGCAACTGCTGGTGGATGGAGCCACCACCCATCGGTGATCCAGCGCTAGCTGGGTCTGCATCAGGGATCTACACGAGCATGGACACGGCCGAGTGGTCACAATAAGATTTACAAACAGACGGGGACGACTCACATCACAACATTCCCCCATGACCCGACGGTACGCATGTCCATACACGTGCAGAACTCAAACAGTTTCGCAGCAAGATGCTCAACAGTCCATGCCCACACATCCCACTCTCAGTCATTCTCAGGCAAGTGGCGAATCCCGACAGAACAAATAGCCACCATGAAGTCAGCCCGAACTTACGCGTGAATCCCGCGCGTAAGTGCCTTGGTCAAGATATCAACCCATTGCATGTCCGTGCCGACCCAGATGATGGAGATGACATGTCTCTCCACAAGATCACACATAAAGTGATGCTCAACAGCAATGTGATTTTTGGGTGCATGAAACACGTCCAAGTTCTCTACAATGGCAAGAGCACTCTGGTTTCCATAGCGTAGAATGACGCAAGGCACAGTCTGTCGCAACTCACAAAATGGGCGCTGCATCCACACCACCTCAGCAGTCCCAGCCCCCAGAGCAACATACTCAGCCTCTGATGAGCTATGTGTGATACAAACTTGCTTACCGCTTTGCCACGACACAATGGTGCCACCCAGTAGAAACACGTAGCCTGTCCGACTGTGTCCATCAGGACTCCACATCCAACCACTGTCTATGTAGCCATCGACTACCACCAAACACTACCGTCAAAAGCAGAGTCCAAGGTACGGTGTGGAGATCACATACCACACCACTCGTATAGCCGCGTGGAGGACTCTTGCCCGAGGACACTATGAAATTTGTGCAAGAAGGTTGACAACGAAGGCAATGTCGGGTCGTGTGGTAGTGGCCAAGTACATCAAAGTGCCAATCAGGCGCAAATACAGGGTCAAGCCCACTGTCTCTCCTAGTTTTGCTGTATCATCCACCTTCAGAGCATCCTGCCCTTCAGGTGTGATGGGGGTGGAGGCTGTGGGACCTACACCAAGCAGGTTAGCAAACCGCTTTCCAACAACTTGGTTTACTAACATGCACCAAGAATGTAAACAAACCAAGTAGGTGTGATGGGGGTGGAGACTGTAACGTGCCTGATGCAATATGAGTGTCCGCCGCTGACGATCATGCATGATCTCCATCCCAAGAAACACAACAGCAGCACCAAGGTCCTTCATCCTACCTTGACCTCCTTCATGGCCTCCATAGAAGGAGACACAATGAGGAGGTCGACCACGTAGACCAAGATGGCGGTAAAGCTCTCTGATTTTGGTTTAGAAAGAGGGACGGGACAGCGTCACTCTGCACGTAACCGGCATGTGTCAGTGTGTTGGTGATCTCCAAGTTCCAGAACCTAGGTGATTGTTTCAAGCCATACAAGGCCTTGCACAAGCGCCAGAACTTGTCACCGACCTCAAATCTAAGTGTCTAGAAAATGTAGATCTCCTCCTCTAAGGTGCCATGGAGTAACATGTTATTCACATCTATCTGGTGCAACTCCCAGTCATGATGAGCAACAACCCCGAACAGAGCGCGAGCGGTGGTCATGCGGCCAATGGGTTCGAAGGTGTAAGTGAAATCTACACCATAAACCTGCGAGAACCCCTTCGCCGTTAAGCAAGCCTCGTAGCAATCATGTGTGTTATCAAGCTTCACCTTCTTTTGAAAGACCCACTTGGCCTATATAGCCTTCCGCCTAGGCGAGAGGTCGACATGCTCATAGACACCGTGCTCACGGATGGCTCCCAGCTCATACTCACAAGCAGCACGCCACAAGTCTGCATCCTGAGCTGAGAGTGCCTCCTTCAACGTGCCTGGATCAGGCGTCCTCAAGGGCGAGCTCCGGGTGGCTACGACACATGCCTCCGGACTCGGTCTGACCATGAAAAAGTCGGTTGCAGCATTCCAAGCGACCGAGAACTCTTGGGAGACCAGCTGGGGGCCAACAAGACGAAATGGATACACCTCAACGTAGCGTGCCTGGACACTCAAGCCTAGGGCCTTCGTGCCAGGTTCACCACTCTGAACACTACGAGTTAGGCATCTAGGCACTGGGTCAGCAGTCTGTTGAGCCCTAGAGGCCAGTGGTCAGAGACGACCACCGGGCTCACGGGAGTAGTCCGATGCTGAGTCGCTCACCTCGGGATACAAAGAAGGCTGTTGGGCCATAGACGTAGAGGAAATAGGTGCATGCAAGAGAGTGGGTGTGATAGAGGGGATGGAAACTGGCTCAAGATCAGGTGTGCTAGAGGAGACAGACGCTCATGTGGGATCAGGTGTGCCAGAGGGGACCGTCACTGGCATGGGATCAGGTGTGTCAGATAGGACCAGCACTGGAATGGGATCAGGTGTGCCAGAGGAGTCCGGCACTGGCACAGGATCAGGTGTGTCAGAGGGGACCCACACTGGCACGAGATCAGTTGTGTCAGAGGGGATTGATGAGGCTACTGGACCCACAGCCAAAATGGCCGGAGATCGGACCACAAGCGAGGTCACCCGGATGGACCCATCCATAGGTCTAGACTCCCCCATCCCCAATAAGCCACAAAGGTGGGGATGTGGTCAAAAGTCAGCGACAGAATGATGGATAGGTCGCGATAGTGAGAGCCCCAAAGAAGAGAGCGTCTCGAGACTCGACGATGCGATGACGAGCCAGGTCCCAAGAGTGCCAGGCCTTCGACTGCAAAACAATACCAAGGAATGTACACATGTGACCCCGAGGTGAGACCTTGGACCCCTTTTGGTCCTCGGTGTACCAAACGCAGGCTAAGGATCCCTAACATGAGCAAGATGGAGATCGGCGTGATGGCCGGACCACAACTCGTACGGTGTGACATGGTCCTGAAGAGGACCGTGTGGTAGGCAGTTGTAGACCCACGTCATGTAGGAGAACCCCTCAAAGGCAAAAGACTCTGGAAGAACGCACTTAGACTGCATGGCGCAGACCGCATCCTCCATGGTGTGGTTCTAGCGCTCAGACACACCTTCTGCTATGGTGTAGCAGGGTTAAAGAGCTAGTGAAAATGTTGGCAGTAGTGGGAGTGGAGGCACCCTAAAGGATGCCTAGCTCTCATTGATGCATGCTACCAATCTTTGGGGTAGCCAGTGGACACCAATGGTGAAGAGTGTGGAGCACAAGGATCACGGATGTGAGTGGACAGAACATGGCGCATTCAGTAGAACGGAATTGAAACACGTTTTTTTGTAAGTACAGTGAGATTAATCACATCCTTATAGCCTGTAATCTAAGCTTTCTAATGCATCCAAGCACGCCGGTAGAGCCCCTGCTACCGCCGTTGAAGAAACCCTTAGGGGTCCCGCCCACCTTGTCTTGTATCCTAGGCAACGGGATGCGCTTCGACGATGACCCGTCGGAGGGCCTTCCCTCGCCCAGAAGTCAAGGAGATGGTCACCCTGGTCAATGAGGTCCCTCTGGTCAATTCATTCATGCTCCTGGAGCATTTGGAGCTCATTGGAGATGAACTCGGATCACTGGCAGTGGATTACCCCGCCACCCATGGCAGATACCAGATTCCACTCGTCCAACACCCAAACTTCGGGCTAGGCTAACTTTCTGAATACTCACTCAAATCGAGCAATTCAGAGATCAGTCTTGCATGGAAAAATCCAAGAAATCCAAATCTAAAGTCAGATCAGGTGTTCTACCATTCCTCAGTGGTCAAACCAGGGAGTACGATCAACTGCACTCATAGCAAGGGACACACCATGTCAACAATCTCCCCCTTGCACCGCAGCCTTGATGCCCTATCCTTGGAATCTGGCATTTTAAACCTCATAGCGTAGATCGAGCTCCATTCAGCTTGCGTCGTGTCTTTCCTTGGGATGTGCCTTGGTCATGGCATTGGCGAGCATGTGCTTAGTGCCATAATGAACAATAGCCGCATCTCCCTTCGCCACCAAGTCTCGTGCGTAGTGATGTCGGACCTCAATGTGCTTGGTCCTCCTGTACAGCACAAGGTTCTGGATGAGGCTGATGGTACTCATGTTTTCCACATTGAGTACTGTCTGATTCTTTTGTGGCACCCCGATCTCCTTTAGCAGCCGCCGCAGCCACACCGCCTCCTTTGTGGCTTTCGCGAGCGCGATATAATCAGCTTCGGTGCTGGACAGTGCCACACAGTCCTCCTTCCTGCTTGTCCATGAAACTGCTGCACCACCAAGCACAAGCACATACTCTGACATTGATTTTCTATCGTCCACAACACAAGCACAGTCGGCATCGGAGTAGCCGACCAACTCGAGGGATTCGTCACACACTCCCCCTCCAAAACATGAACTGCGACTGTTTTGTAGCCTTGAGTTAGTGGAGTATCTGCTTCACCGCTTGTCAATGCAGTGGCCTGGGGTCAGCAACATAGCGGCTCACTTGGCCCTCCGTGAAGGTCAGGTCAAGCCGTGTTGCCACCATGGCGTACATGATGCTCCCCACAACAGACTGGTACAGCACACCTGCCATCTCCTCCTTCTCCTCATCCGTGCTTAGCTCACATGTGTTGGTCATGGGTGCGTGGATGGGGTTGCACTCCTCCATGTTGTAGTGGCGGAGCACCTCTTGCACATACGTTGTCTGTCCCATCTCCCGTGTGTGTGCCTTGTGGTCCCTCTTGATGACGACACCGAGGTAGTACTCAAGCTCACCCATACCGGTCATTTTGAACCGATGCTGCAGGTTCACCAATTCCTCCATGTCCGATGACATAAGGATGAGGTTATCCACGTAAATAGCCATGATCTGGTGCAATCTTAGCTGCTTCTGTACGTGCACGCTTTGATTAGCTTCGCAACGCTTGAAGCCAAACTCGGTCATGAAGCCGTCCATTTTCAGGTACCACATGTGTGGCGCTGGCTTCAGCTTTTAGAGCGCCTTGAGAAGCTGGCAAACCGTCCTCTGCGGTACGTCCACCCCCTCTGGCACCTCCATGAGGACCTCCTTATCCATGTTGCCATTGAGGAATGTGATTTTTACGTCCATTTGGTGAACTTCGTAGTCGCGCGCTGCCGCCACCGAGAGGATGGAGCGGATGGAGGCAAACTTCACCACCAGTGCGAAGGTCTCATTATAGTGTTCACCCTTCCGATGGACGTACCCCTTCACAACCAGCCGTGCCTTGTACCGCTCCACCTTCTCCTCCTTGGAGAGCTTCTTCTTGAAGATCCACTTGGTGCCGATGATTTTTGCGCCCTCCAACGTGTTGATCAGCTGCCAAGTACCATTCTCTTTACGGGGGGTGGGCTCAGAGTTTATAACTCCCTCCCACTCAGTCCTATCCTTCCGCAAAAATGCCTCCTTAACAGTCTCGGGCTCCTCTTGCACAAAAACGTCTCGAGCGAACCCAGTCCAGATGTCCTTTGCGACATCATACCATTTTAACGTCCTCTCTGTGCGTTCGCTTTACTGAGGTTGTAGTTGTTGAGGCTGCTACTGCTGTTGCTGCCCTCTCGTGGCACCACTCGCACTGCTAGCCTGCTCCCCCTCTGTCGAGGACCGTGGAGATGCCGGCTCACTCCCTGCCTCATCATTCCTCTCCACCGCTACTGGCGCTTTGGACTCACTGTCCCACTCGACTGATGCAAGTCAGCTGCTCCTCCATCCTCTGGGTGATTCCCGCCAGTTAGAGCCACTCAAACGTTACCCTTGTTTGCATCCTCCGGGATCTCCCCCTCAAGGAGTGGCAGCCACTCCACATGCTTGGAGAGACCTGCGTCCTTGTCCGTCCAATGGCTGTCCTTGTCGAATGTGACATCGTGAATCTTCAGGGTCTACTGCCTACGCGGGTCAAAGAGCCGGTACGCCTTGCTCCCACTCTTGTACCCGACGAAGATGCAGCGGCGAGTCCATGGATCCAGCTTGTCCTGCCCCTCCCGTGCCTACCAATAACATGTACAACGTAGCCAAACGTACAAAGGTGAGCCACAATTGGATTCCTCCTGCTCCACACCTCTTGTGGCATCTTTCACACCTTGGAATCCGCGTCTTTTAGTGGCTTCGTTGGCGTCAGCTTCATGATGTAAGCCGCTGTCCGTGCCGCCTCGCCCCAGCTTCATGATGTACGCCGATGTCCGAGCCGCCTCGCCTCAGTCCAAGGCCTGCATTGCTCAATATGGACAGGACCATATTGAGGATGGGGTGGTTCGCCCTCTCGACGACACCGTTCTGCTGTGGAGAATGTGGCATAGTTTTCTGCCATGCGATCCCCTTGCTCTTTATCCATGCCGAGCAGTCCTCGTACTTATCGTCATTGTCACTCCGGAACGCCTTCACCTTGAACTCTGTTTGCCACTCCACTGCCGCCACAAACTCCTGCATGCACGAAAGGAGGTGGCTCTTTCCAGCTTTCCTCGGCTGGTCCGACTGAATGTTAGAGAAATTGCATGCATAGTGGCCTTCTTTTCCACACACGTAGCACTCCCCCTTCTTGTCACCTTTCTTGGTGCCCTTCTTGGCACACTTTCCCTTCTTGCCTCCCCCTCCACCTTGAGGACCAATGGCATAGGCGGAACTTGATGTTGCCCCGCTCTCTCTCCCACAACATTACATCCATTCATTTTGGACGTACTCAGCCACCTTCAGGTAATGCAGCTCATCGGCGGACCAGCTTCTTACTACGGTGATCATGAGACTCCAACTGTCCGGCAAGGCCATGAGGAAGATCATAGGTTGTAGCTGAGGGTCGACCTTCCATCCGGTGACTACGCACTCGGTACTAAGGGACTCGATCTGTTGTAGGATCTCCATGAAGTCGTCGCCTTCGTTGGCTCAAAGGGTGACGAGCCTCTTGAAGACAAAGAGCTGGTTAGCGAGGTTGCTAGACTGGTAGATGGAGCAGAGTTTCTTGCAGGCCTCTACGGCCTCCGCACATCCTTGAATTCGTATGTGCTGTGTCAGAACTAGCGCTAATACCAACAAAGCAAGCAACTTCTTGGTTCGCTTCTTGTACTTCTCCACTTCCTCCAGTGTTACAGTAGTTGGAGGAGCTTTTTCATCACCCTTGACCAGCTCAAGCAGGCCCTTGTCCTTGAGGTGGACCTTAAACTGCCACCTCCACAAGGGGAAGTCATTCCCGTCGAAGTTCGTGATGATGCCAATGCTCTCTTACTCGGTCGTTGTCATGGCACATAGTGGTAATGTGAGAGTTGTAAAGCTAGGGTCCTTCTAGGCACGTGGTCCCATAACCCTTTGTTGGCACTAGTGGATGTGGAGGCACCCTCGAGGATGCCTAGCTCTCTCTGATGCACGGTACCAATGTTTGGGACAGCCAATAGACACCAATGGTGAAGAGTGTGGAGCACAAGGGTTATGGATGTGAGTGGGCAGAACACGTCGCATTCAATAGAACTGAATCGAAGCACGTTTTTGTTAGTTATCATAGTGAGATTAATCACATCCTTATACCCTGTGATTTAAGCTTTGTAAATCATCCAAGCACGCCCAAATCGGAGCAGTAGGGCCCCTGCTACGGCCATCAAAGCAACCCTTGGTGGAGCCCCCACTTTACCTTGTACGCTAGGCAACGGGAGGCATTTTGACGATTACCCGTCGGAGCGCCTTTCCTTGCCCAGAAGTCAAGGAGAAGGTCACCCTGGTCAATGAGGCCCCTCTAGTCACTTCATTCATGCCCCTAGTACATTTGGAGCTTGTTGGAGACGAACTCGAATCACTGGCGGTGGATTATCCCGCCACCCATGACGGGTACCAGATTCCACCTACCCAACACCCAAACTTCGGGCTAGGCTAACTTTCTGAATAATCACTCAAATCAAGCAATTAAAAGTTCGATCTCGTATGGCAAAATCCAAGAAATCCAAATATAAATTCAGATCAGGTGTTGGACCACTCCTCAGTGCTCGAACAAGGGAGTATGATCAACGACACTCATTGCAAGGGGCACACCATGTCAACAAAATATGACGTACTATGCAAAGATGGTGTCCACCTTGCCTAAGAACTCACCACCAGATCCAAGGAGAACGTGTGGAGGGTCTTACAAGAATGGTGCTCAGCCATTACCAATCACATGCAAACTACCAAGGCGGCATCACTATTGTGGTGCGAGCTGTAGACCCACCTCATCCAGGTAAAGTCATCAATGAGCGTCAGGACAAATCGCCTCCGATCTGAGAGGTACTTGACAGGGAGGGGACCAAGAAGGTCCGAGTGGACCAACTCAAGAGTTCATAGTACCCGGGAGATGGAGTCAAGATAAGTGGAGCAATGCATCTTACCCTGAGAGCAGAAGAGGCAGTCGGTCTTGGACGGCTTCTCAAAGCAAGCCGTGTCAAGACCGAGGGTTGGCTGAGTCCGAATGAGCTTGGACACAGTGTCCAAGCTCACATGACAAAGATGACAATGCAGCAAAGGCTAGTGTTCTGGAGAGAAAAAACCAATGACAAACACACGTGCAGATGTAGAGGAAGAAGAGGAGGAAGAAGAAGTGGTACGAGACACATAATACAGGTCATCGACAACTGAGGCATGACGAACAACGGCATGAGTGTCAAAAGCAGTCACAATGGCGGAGTCATTGGAGTGCTCAATAGAGAGACCCATCTTGTTACACGCATGAACAGAGAGCAGACTAAGCTCAAGAGCAGGGACAAAGAGCACATTGGAAATTTACAAGGGGCCAAATGGACCGTCAAACCGAGCAATCCCAATTTTTTACACAAGCAACGACTGACCAGACCCTGTGTAAACTGACTGAACGGACGCACAGGAGTGAGCACGAAGAACTCACTACGATGGAAATTCATGTGATGGACGGCACTAGAGTCAATGATCCAGGTGTCACTTGCCTCACAATCCATCCTCGACACTGAACAACATGCCACAGAACACTCTGCCTCTGCTAGACAAGAAGTAAATGACTCGGGACAATGACGAACAGCACGGACCTATGACTCGTCAAGCCAATTGGTACTTTCATGTCCAACCACATCACGGGCCGACTGAACTCCCTCACAAGCATGATCACGGGAAACATACATAATAGGACAAGTTGTCTCAGAACCACTCGGTTGTGACAACACAATTGTACCTCCTTGAGTACAAAGTGCGAGCAGCTAACAAAGCTTCGCAATTGTGAGATCTCAAATATCCATATTGCCACTGTTGCCTAGTGAAGCGGCTGCGTCTGCTGTAGTCATGGGCACGACGTGACTCATCCGTATGTCACTGGAGGACATCCACTGTGCGTGCGTCGCTTAGAGGCCGCGCATGATCCGAGGCCAATCAAGGGGATGCTCACACTTTGTTTAGCGATGAGCGCCCACACAGTTGTAGCACTGGACAGAACGTCCACTACCACTACTAATTGGCTGTTGCTACTGTTGTTGTCCCTTGTCGGGCCTCTTTTTCCCCTTATTCCCCTGTGTGGCCGCTCTAATGCCCTAAGTCTGTCCGCTCAGGGTAGAGGATGAGGAGGAGGAGGAGGAGGAGGTGGCTGTGGAGGTGGGACTGGTGAACTGGGACAGAGGTGTAAGAGGGTTTGCAATCACTGTTGCAATAAGTGGACCCTGCTGGTGGGAAACAACAGCCTCATGAGCCGATCTCATTTGGAGAAAGTAGCAATGATCCGAAGGAAGGAGCTGTAGTGCCTCCGAAAACTCAGAGAGAGTCACACGGTTGAAGTCCGTAAAGAGCATCACGTGGTCCAAGTGCATCCCTATCATGATGGTCTCGAGTGCCCACAGCTGCGTCTCGCCAAGAGTCTCAAGATGCGTGTAAAGGTGCATGGCAAGGCACAAAAATTCAGCTGCAAACTCTGTGGGACCCTGGCAGAGAGAGTGGAGTTCACGCAGTCAAGCGGTCCTCGTGGCATGAGTCTCTACAACGAGGAGTGTCAAGGCCAGCTCCCATCCTTGGCGTGGATCCGCTTCAGTCCTGGTCCCGACCACAACGAAAAAGGGGCAAAATTCGACCATATTGTACTGCGACATGGCGTAGAGAAGGTTGTGTATCGCTCTTGCTCCTATCTGCACCTAGTGAGCATCATGAATCTGGTACTAGCTGTGGTAGTAGGGCCAGAGTCGGCCCAAACCTGAAACATGGTCTCCAAGCAATCAAAACCTTCATCGCTGTCATAACGGGGTGGAGCTGCCTCCAAGTCCTTTGGTCGCTGCTCCGTGGGGAGGGCAACCTCAAGCTTAGGAGATGGTGGAAGAGGCACAGGGATACCACCAATGCATTACCACCAAAGGTAAATGCTGCTAAACGACATGGCTGGTCCTGACGTCGAGAAGGTGGCTGGATGACAGGCTGGGACCCCAGTCGCAGCTCACGAATGTGCTCCTCAAGGAAGCGAATATCGTCCTCATGTGTGTCATCCTCCATCTCCTCCTCATCCCAAGTGTCAACAAGTGATCAGGGGTGCGGAGGCCGCGGTGTTCTATAGGGCATAGACTGCCGAACGGATGGCGTAGCTCTAGCACGCCCTCCTGGTGTCAGTTGTGAGGCTCCTGAACGACCCCTCAATAACTCTGTGATCTCCTATAGCGCATCAACCTGGCGATAATATTGGCGGTACATCTCATCCTGCATCCGACAAAGCTCGTCGATTGCCGGTGACTGTGACCGTGGAATCATCATGCCTAAAGAGGAGGAATTGGAAGGATCTCCTAACCCCTTGCCCTTGTCATGGACCGGCGGCATCGATGCTGCTCAGTATTGGTCACAACTTCTATGTTGTCAGAATGAAGATCCATTGGCATTTCTCAAAGACTTGGAATTCTCGAAAACAATGATGTTTCAGCCAAAATTTAGCGGTGTTGGTGCTCACGTCATCACCCACAATGATGATGTCAGCATTAAGGTTGTTTAAATGAAGCGAATTTTGGAGCAATTATGTGCCAGAGGATGCTCAATGCATTGGCGATAGTTTCGTAAATAAACACTTAAATTGTCAAAAGCGTCACCGTTTTCTTTTCGGCCCATAATCCGGAAAATAGCTAGACCTGAGAGTGTTGTTTCATTTCGTGGAGCCTAATGGGCACCAATTGAGGCGAGAATGGAAGCGATGGATAGGGTTTTTCAAGAGCTTTCTAACAAGCCCTTATATGCTAAAAACGGTGGTCATTTGGGGTAGTTGCACTCTCTCACGTCCGGGGAGGGGGTTGTAGGTGCAACCTGAGCGAAGCTTCCGGGAACCTTCACGGACCCCTCAATATCACGTGCCTCAACTGCTGCTTGAGAAGGTTGGGACACCCTTGGCTGCCTCGTGGTGGTGACATGATGATGCGGTTGCAAGGTGTCTCCACTGCTGCAATCTTCTGCGGCAGGTCACCGTGGCTTGGTGGGTCCTCCAAGGATCATGGCTTTACATGTGACTCTAGCTACTTCTGCGTATCTCCATAGGCTATGGAGATACGCAAAGTCTCATAAGTTCCAATAGCTTAATAATGCGGAGTGAGAGATGAAAACTGACAAGTACACTGCACAAATACCTGCCGTTGCATACAGCGGGTGACACACGTGACAGTGTTAGAATTGGAATTATTTTAGGGCATGCAGGCCCATGCAAAAATGAACATGTGCTCTGTGTGTGAGTGCGATGCAAGATGGCAATAATTTGGCTAAGTCTGGAACGCTGAATATAAAAGAACAAGGAAAGAGTACAAATGAGTCCCTAGTGGGCTTATGTAGGGGCAACGGCAACTAGCCGCACCGGGCCCCGTCACCCCCGCTGAACCCAAACGAGTCAGCGGGGACAACACACTACATACACCACGATAACAATCAACGGTGGTCTCCTCGAGGCACCGGAACAGCTCTCCGAGTGCCCGGGTCTCGACCACCAAGAAAATATGAGCAGTGCTAAAAAATCTCGGAATCAGCGTCCTGACATCACGCATGACTTTTCGAACATTGGAAGCACAAATACAGCCACTGGATCTCCTCGTCGCACCGGTACATTCCACCGGGTACGGGTCTCAACCGCGGGTCTCAACCCACCGAGAAAACTCTCCTAGCTCCCGACAAGCCCACAGGGCTGCCAGAACGCATTGACCGCATCTCGCCGGCGCTTTCGTAGGTGTTGGAGAAGTCTCGGTACAGTCCAGAGGCTCGTCGTGTCGTCACGACGTCTCTACCATATACCGCCGACGTGGGTATATGGATAATGCATCGGCGTGAGTCGTGACAGGTGGAAGCCACACAAACCAACGATTAGTTTGTCCTACAACCGGCCAAAAGCCATTGTTCTGGCAATAACTCTATGCAAACGTATCCAAACGCAACACTATGTAAACCTACAGATGCAGAATCTCAAGCCAGACGCTAAAATTAATCACACACATAGGTCCGACATCTATCAATGGACAGACAATACCAAATCATGCAAATCGGGCTTAGAAGCCACTCCATCGAGAATACTCTAGAGATTATAAAAAAATTGCAGGGCATCCCAAAAAACACCTCGGACATCGTGGTAACTACATGACAGCTACTGGTGCGTGGAGCCACCATCCATTGGTGCTCCGGCGCAGCTGGGTCTGCATCAGGGATTTTCACGAGTGGTTATAATAAGTTGTACAAACAGACGAGGACAGAAGAAAAACTAGGCAGCAGGTTGGGGCAGCAGCGTTGTTGATGCAGCGTGCGGGCTTCCACGCTCGTTGCTTAAGTTTGCTGCCCCCTTAGTCTACTGCTCTAGAGACTAATTCTGGAAGCTCTGGGTTTGTTACTCAGAAATTCGCGCGCCAGTGTTAGCGCCAGAAAGCAGCTGAAAACTGAAAGTGACTGATTAGGAATCAAGAATAAGCAATAATAGGAGACCCCGCCGAGTTCTAGCATCCCCCAGTAGTGTAGAACTTGTTACTCAGCTAACCACTCAATCAGAAAATAGTCCTAGACCTATTTTCTAGCAGGCAGGGTTTTCTCGTTGAGCCCTGCCAGACGCCCGAGAGCCCAAAACCCGGGCATCCTCCATTTTGCCTGAAAACTGGACCATACCATAATACAGACACTGCAAACGCAGTCGTGCTGTCAGAATTAACTAGAAAATAGCAGCAAAGAGTTATGGTTGCCCGAACCTAGGCAGTGCCTACGACGGTCCATGATGCCAAACAGTGCCACACAGCAAGAGACATGGACACTAGGCAGAGCACGATGTTGTAGACGTAATGGCACAGCCAGAACCAGCGCTGGGCACATACAGACAGCATCTGCGGTGGCAGTGGCTGCCGGCAGCCCGACCGCCTAGGAGACCTGCTGATGGAGTTGAGCACGTCGTAGGAGGGAGAAGGCTCCAACAAACTGCGAGTAGGCCTCAGCGTGCGTTGGCTCCACCGGACGACACTCCAGCAGTGTCGAGTCTCGCCGTCAGTCATCTGCACGCCAATGTACACAAGCCGGGAGGACACAACAGAGTACAATGAGAGATACGCAAAAACCAACACTCCCCCATGACTCACAGGCGTAGTACACATGTGCGCGTAGAGACATAGTCAACAACCAGACTCCCACAAGGCACACAGAGATGCAGTCACTCACGGACGCACGCCAATGGAACTCACAGCCTTCTTGAACGAGTCGCGCTTCAGTGCCTTGGTCAAGAAGTCAGCCAGCTGCCGTGCTGGCTCAACCCACACAATGCTGATGCTTCTGTCATGCAACTATGAACGTACACAATGATACTCGAAGTTGATGTGCTTTGTGTGTGTGTGATGCACGCCGTCATTGTCGGCGATGCCCATGGCACTCTCATTGTCACAATGTAACGTGATGGATGCGACAGACTGATGCAACTCGGACAACAGACGACGCAACCACACACTCTCACATGCGCCTGAGTCAAGGGCAACGTACTCAACCTCAGCAATGTTGCGTGCAATGCACCCCTGCTTGCCACTACGCCAGGACACGGCCGTGCCACGGACCAGAAAGATCCATCATGTGCGACTCTTACCGTCTGGACTGCCGGCCCAGTCACTATCGGTGTAGCCCACCGCGACGACAGACGGCTGGTGGCGGAACATGAGACCTCGTCGAGGAGTCGAGACGATGTAGCGCAATACTCGGATCGCGGCCTCGAAGTAGAGGTGACGAGGCTCCTGAGAGAACTGAGCCAAGAGGTTGACAGCGAACACGATGACTTGGCGCGTCATCGTTGCCAGGAACATCAGTGACCCGATGACTCGCAGATACGTGGTCATGTCAACTGGCTCTTCCACAACGACTGGGTCAGGACTCTTCTGCTTCACCTGGCCATCAGGTGACATGGGTGAAGATGCGCTGGGTACGAGGGATAGGTCCTCGGCGAAGCGAGTGGACAGAGTCTGCACATAGGCAGCCTGGTGGACATGGAGGATGCCCTGGGAGCAATCATGCTGGAGCTCCATGCCCAGGAAGACTCGGGCAGACCCGAGATCCTTCATCTGGTAGGCGGTGTGCAGCAGGTCCTTGACACGCTGGACGGCAGCCATGTCAGGCGACGCAATGAGGAGATCGTCGACGTAGACCAGGATAGCGGCGAGGGTCTGGCCTCGTGGATTGACGAACAGTACGGGGTTAGAGGTATTGTGCTGAAGGCCACCGCAAAGGAGCGTACTGTTGATCTCCTGGTTCCAGTACCGAGGCAACTGTTTCAGGCCATAGAGGGCTTTCCGCAGTGAGCGAACTCTCCCAGTGCCGTCGTCGAAGCCTGGAGGCTGCACCATGTAGAGCTCCTCATCCTCCAGTGAACCATGGAGGAAGGCATTGCTCACGTCCATCTGATGCAGCTCCCACCCATGCTGGGTAACCAGACTGAAGTGTGTGCGGCTCGTGGAGAACCGGCCAACTGGAGCAAAGATCTGGTCGTAGTCGGCCCCAGGAACCATGGCAAATCCCTTGGCTGTGAGGCGGGCCTTGTACTTGTCCAAGGACCCGTCAGGCTTCCATTTGCGTCGAAAGACCCAGTTGGCACCAATGGTCTTCCGACCTGGAGGGAGGTCGATGAGGTCATACGCGTGGTGCTGCCGGATAGAATCCAGCTCATCACTGCACGCAGCATCCCAGTGTGCGGCCTTAGGAGAGGCGCGAGCCTCGCGTAGGGTGGCTGGGTCCTCCGGGCATGCTATGGAGCAGACTGAGAGAGCGTGTGCATCTCGAGCCCCAGGTGGGATGTGTGCAAGTAGATCCATGATAGCATGCAGATGCTCGTGATGAAGCATAGCGTAGCCCAGGGCAGAGCCAGGGTGAAGGTCGGCAATGATAGCCGAAGTGATCAGGCCAAGGGCCTTGGTGCCAGGGTCCCCACTCACGACCGTAGGAGTGGAAGAGACACGTGGAGCGACAGGGGGTCGAGATGCCACAGGGCGAGGTACTACGGTCTGCATGCTCACAGATGGCTTGGGTCGGAGGCTGCCGCCTAGAGATGGCCCCAGGTCTGACGGGCCGACGGAGGCGGACGGGACTGCTGGCCCAGAGGGGCCAGCGGACGCGGCTAGGGCTGCTGGTCCGGAGGGGCCAGCGGACCGGACTGAGGCTAAACCCGGATGGGCCAGCGGGCACAACTGGGGTGGCTGGCCCGAAGGGGCCAGCGGACGCGACTGGGGCCGCCATCCCGGAGGGGCCAGCGGACGCGACTGTGGTGGCTGGCCCGGAGGGGCCAACGGACGCGACTGGGGCTACCGGCCCGGAGGGGCCAGCGGCCGCGACTGTGGCGGCTGGCTCGGAGGGACCAGTGGACGCGAATGGGACCGCCGGCCTGGAGGGTCCGGTGGACGCTACTAGGACTCCTAGGTCAGAAGGGCCAGCGGGTGCGACTGGGACTGCTGGCTTGGAGGGGCCAACGGGCGCGATTGGGACTCCTGGCTCGGAGGGAGTGAGTGATGAGCCACCCGGAAGCGGTAGGACGGAAGACGGACTCACCACTCCCCCACGCGACGAGAGGGACACCGACGAGCCGGAGCGAACGAGATCACGCGGAAATAATTCCTTGAAGAAGAGGGCATCGCGAGACTCGACAATGTAGTGTCGAGAGGGATCCCAGAAGCGCCAAGCCTTGGACTGACGGGAGATCCCGCGAAAGGTGCAAGAACACCCGCGGGGGGCAAGCTTGCCGCCTTGCTGCGGGGCAGGCAGCTACATGATGGCTATGCAGCCCCAGACGCGAGCAAGGCAGAGGTCGGCTCGCTTACGCACCAGTGCTGGTACGGCGTGGACTGGCGGGGAAGGGATCCGTGAGGAATCCGGTTCCACACCCACGTCATGTAGGCCATGGCTTCAAAGCAGAATTCATCTGAGAGGCCAGACTCAACCCGCATGGTGCGGACGGCATCGGCCATGGTACGGTTCCACCGCTCGGAGATGCTGTTCTGGTCGGGCATGTAGGGCGTGGACGTCTCGTGGTGGATACAGCGGGAGGCGAGAAACGTCGTGGTCTCACCCATGTACTCACCACCACAGTCGGAACGAAAGCAGCAAAGGGATCGACCACACTCGTGCTCCGCAAGGACAAGCCAGTCCTGGATGGCATGGGCGACATCTCTCTTTTGCCAAAGGTAGAAGACCCAGCGGTAGCGCGAGTAATCATCAGTGAGGGTGAGGAAATACCGACCATGCTCTCCCACGGACTCGGTGGGGAGAGGATCCATGACATCGGAATGGACCAGGTCGAGAGGGGTAGACGCATGGGAGGAGGACAGAGGATATGTGGACCGGTGCATCTTGCCCTGAGCGCAATCAATGTACTCCGTGGGGCACGGCAAAGGGAACGTCTCAGAGTCAAGGCCCTTGGCCGACTGGGTACGGAGCATGTTATCGATGACAGCAGAGTGGACGTGGCAAAGGCGGCGGTGTAGGAGATGAGTGTGCTGTAGAGAGAGCGTGCTGGTGACAAACACGTGGCATGTGGCGGCTGACGGGGAGGGGACATAAGGAGGGAAAGACAGACGAGGCACGTGCCACAGGTTGCCACGGACGGTGGCGTGAAGAACGATGAGACCGGACGGACGCAACGACACGGTGCCAACACCATGTGAGTGCACAACGTCCATGCTCATGCGGTCAAGGACAGTGACGGACAGGAGGCTGAGCTCAAGACCGGGGATGAAGAGGACATCGGTCAGGAAGACATCACCAGCAGGACCACGGAAACGAAAAACACCAACGTCGCGGACAAGTAACACCTGGCCGGAGCCCGTCCGGACACCGGAGACATCACCAACAAGACCAAGCATACTCAAGGCCTCACATTAGGCCGTCATGTGATGCGTGGCCCCAGAGTCTATGATCCAGGTCTCGTTTGGGTCCTGGACCGGAGTCGCCAGATCGCTAGCGGTCACATGGTAACACGCAAGAGACGCGGACACGGTGGAAGGGGGCGCGAACCGAGACTGCCAATCATCAAGCCACGTGACGTAGTCATAGAGGGGGACAGAGGAGACCACGAGAGATGGCGAGACAGACAAGGAGGCAGGACACGACCGTAGCTCAGTCTCATACATGCAGGGCGAGGGGGACGAGCAGGAGGTGACGCAACTCGTAGGGGGAGGGCGAGGCAGGCCAAGCTAAATCGCAATGAACTGCTCCAACTGTCGCTCACACGTGGACGGCCCGGCAGAGTAGACGGAGTGCAGAGTGATAGCGCCGGAGCCGGGATAGAACGAGGAATGCGCCGGAGAAGGGAACGGGGATGACGACGGGTGCGGTTGATGCTACTGCAGAGCTGGCGCCGGCGGGGCTGGTGCGGCTGGCGCCGGAGGAGAGGAGCTGCAAGACGAGGTCGGGGCATCAGGGCCAGTGACAACGATGGCAGTAGAGGCAAGACGGCGCTCCCGCTGGCAATGCATGGTGGCGATGACGTGCGCCTCGTCCGTGGGCAGCGGGCATGTGTACCACCCGTGCCCGGGCTGGCCACAGTTGTGGCAGACTAAGTTACCACCACTGGACCCAGTCGACTGCTGTTGCTGATGTTGCTGCTGACCCTTGCCCTTCTTGCTCCGGCGTTTCTTCCTCCCTGACGATGAAGAGCTGGTGGAGGTAGCTACTGCGGGGGAAGCGACGGCCACGGAAGTGAAGGTGGGGGAGGCCAGAGCCTCTGTGCGCTGAAGGCGAGACTCTAGGCAAGCTTCCTCAATCCGGAGGAAGAGCTCGTATGCCTAGGGCATGAGGGTGCCCTGGGCTGCCATGGTGGTAAGGACATCCTGGGAGTAGTGCACGAAGACATCCGCGTATGTGTCAGTGGCGCCACGCTTGATGGTGAGGAGCGCGGCCAGAGGGGGTGGAGCAGAGGTGCCGAGGCGACGAAGGATGTCTTCAGCCCGCTGCCAGTAGGCGATGACTGTCTCGGTCTCCCCCATGTGGAAGGGGTTGAACTCCTACAGCAGACGGCTGGTCACAGCCTCGCTGGATAGGCGATGGGGTTGAGTGAGAACGTGCCACACGGCTGTATGGTCTGGGACGCTGCTCGTGGTGTCAACGCCCAGAAAGGGCTCCAGGGCCAGGCGGGAAGCCGGAGGAGCGACAGGGACGAGGGTGCGGACAGCACGACCAACGTCATACAACTGGTCGGTCTGGGTGGAGTCATGCGGAAGAGTGTAGTACGCCCACAGAACCTCACCCTACACCCAGATGCGGAAGCTGTGCTCCCAGCTCCGGAACTGCTCGCCGACCTGAAGCGGCGGATGCGGCGTCTCAAAGGCCTTTTGCCTGCGGCCGGCGCCTAGAGTGGGGCCAAGGACGGAGGTCACTGTCAACCGCTAGCACTGAGTCTGCTATTGCACCAGGTAATGCGTGGCAGCGGATACACAGGGCTTGCCTACCCGGGAGGAATGACCGGCGGCGATGTACTGCCAGTCGTCTGTGGGGCCAGCGGCTGTAGTGCTGCAAGCTGCTACGTAGGAGCGGCGAGCTGTTGCCGAATGGCAGCTAAGGGATCAGGGGTGTCGGCGACGCCTGTTGGCTGTTGCTATTCCTGCTGCTACCGCTGTTGTTGCTCCTGCTGCCGCTGCTGTTGCTGCTACTACCCCTATTGTTGTTGTTGCTGCTGTTCCTGGTCCTCCTACTACTATTGCCGCTACTGTTGTTGCTGCTACTGATGTTGCTGCTGTACTAGCTGTTGCACCGTCTACAAAAATGGAGGAGGACTCCTCCCCACAAGGGTTGTTAGCCATGGTTTTGGTACCCCTCTCTTGGTTTTTTTGTGCTGCTAATGTCAGCAATGACGTCAGTCCAAGACGGCTGGCGCCAGCAGCTGCTATGACGTGATCTGCTGCTGTTGCTTATACAAGGTTTCTTCCCCTCCCCTTTTTAATGATGTCAGTAGTGATGTCAGCAGTGACGTCAGAGGATGGTTGCTGATGTCAGTAGTGGCTGTGGTTAGGGCCACTGCTGCACAACTGCAAGGCTGATATTGTTGATGATGTTTTTGCTGCTATTGTTGTCGCTGCCACTGCCTACAGCTGCTGCTATTGCTGCTACTACTGGTGCTGTTGCTACTACTGTAGTTGTTCTTACAACAACTACTACTATTGCTACTGCAGCTGCTGCTGCTTCGGCTGCTGTGGCAGCAGCTACTGCTGCTACTGCTTCTGTTGCTGCTGCTGTTTTTGCAGCTGCTACTGCTACTGTTGCTGCTGCTGTGGCTGTGGCTGATGTGGCAGCATTAACAATTACTGCTGTTCCTACTTCTGCTACTACTTTTTTTGCAGCTGCTACTACTGCTGCTACTACGGCTATTGTAGCTGTTGTAGCAGCTATGGCAACTGCTGTTGGGGTGGGGGGATTTTTTTTGCTGTTCCTTTTTTTCCCATTTTCGTCTGCTACAACGAGCCTCGCTAGTCGCTGTGGGCAGCAGGCTGCGATCCGCGAGCTCGCTGCTCGCTGCTAGCAGCTCACTACTCGTAGCGAGCAACGGGCTCGCGGCTTGCAGCCCGCTGCTCGTGGCGAGTTGCGAGCTACAAAAAGCAGTAGCAGCTGCTACTGGCTGCTGCCGGCTGCTACTCGCTACAACTGCTGCTATTGCCGGCTGTTGCTGCTGCTTGCTGCTGCCTGCTGCTATAGCTGTTGTAGCTTACTACTACTGCTACTTGCTACTTCTGTTGCTGCTCGCTGTCGCTGCTACTGCTGGCCGCCACTGGTGCTTGCTGCTGCTCACTGCTGTTGCTGCTACGAGCTGTTTCGAGCTGCTACTGCTGCCGGCTGCTGCTGCGAGCTGCTGCTGCTTCCGGCTACTACTTCATTACACAGCTGTTGTCGGCTGCTGCTACCACTGCTCGCTATAGTTGCCTGTTGCTGCTCTTGCTACAGGCAGTTGCTACTGCTTGCTGGTGCCAGTCATTGGACCTGGGTGACGTTGTCGCGTGCGTCATCGCCCGCAGGTGTCGGACGCGGCCTGCTGCCCACCTCCTCGCGTCACACGTGGAGGTCAGTGCTGACGGAAAAAATCCGGCAGCATTTCCCCTGGCCCAGTGGCCATGGGAAATAATCCGACGCCGCCACCAGGCGGGTCAATGTTGTCGGAAAAAAATCGGCAGCATTTCCCCTGCACTGGCGCGTATGGGGGTCCACCGACGTTGTCTGGCACCTGTGTTGGTTTTCATTCATCTCTCATTGTACTCTGTTGTGTCCTCCCGGCTTGTGTACATTGGCGTGCAGATGACTGACGGCGAGCCTTGACATCGCAGGATTGTCGCTCGGTGGAGCCGACGCACGCTGAGGCCCACTCACCCGTCGCTGGAGCCTCCTCCCTCTGGCGATGCGCTCAGCTCCATCAGCAGGCCTCCTCGGTGGTCGGTCCGCCGGCGGTCACTGCCACTGCACATGCTGTCTGCATGCACTTAGCGCTGTGTCTGGCTGTGGCATTGCGCCTGCAGCATCATGCGGTGCCTAGGGTCCATGTCTCCTACTGTATGGCCCTGTTTGGCATCGTTGACTATCGTAGGCACTGCCTAGGTTCGGGCAGCCATAACTTCTTGTAGCTATTTTTCTAGCTGATTCTGTCTGCACGACTGCGTTCGCAGCGTCGGTATTATGGTATGGTCCAGTTTTCAGGCAATGCGGACGACGCCCGGGTTTTGGGCTGTCGGGCGTCTGGCTGGGCTCACCGAGAAAACCCTGCCTGCCAAAAAAATATGTCTACTACTATTTTCTGATTGGCTGGTTAGCTGAGTAACAAGTTCTACACTAGTGGGGGGGAGCTAGAACTTGGAGGGGTCTCCCATTGTTGCTCATTCTTCATTCCTAATCAGTTAATTTCAGTTTTTAGCTGCTTTCTGGCGCTAGCACTGGTGCACGCGTTTCTGAGTAACAAACCTAGAGCTTCCAGACTTAGACTCTAGAGCAGCCGACTAAGGGGGCAGCAGACTTAAGCAACGAGCGTGGAAACCCGCACGCTGCATCAACAACGCATGTTACCCCAACCTGTTGCCTAGATTTCTAGCCTGGTATCAGAGCCAGAGCGTAGCAGCAGTAGCAGAAGACTGGCGTACAGGTGCCAGACAACGCCGGCGGACCCCCATATGCGCCAGTGCAGGAGAAATGCTGCCGGATTTTTTCCGATAGCATTGACCCGCTTGGTAGCAGCATCAGATTTTTTCTCACAGCCACTAGGCCAGGGGAAATGCTGCCGAAATTGTTTCGGCAGCACTGACCCCCACGCGTGACGCGAGGAGGTGAGCGGCAGGCCGCGTCCAACACCTCCGGGCGACGACGCACGCTACAATGTCACCCAGGTGCAGTGACTTGCACCAGGACGTAGCAACAGCAGTCTGCAGCAGCGGCAGCCGCAGGCAACGGCAGCGAGAAGTGGCAGCAGCAGCGAGTAGCAGCTGCGTGCAGTAGCAGCAGCAGGCAGAAGTAGCAGCTCCTAGCAGCCCATAGCAGCAGTAGCTCGCAGCAGCAGCTCGCAGCAGCAGCAGACCGCAGCAGCAGCACGCAGCAGCAGCAGCGAGCAGCAGCGGCAGCAAGCAGTAGCTGTAGAAGCGTGCAGCAGTAGCAGCAGGTTGCAGCAGCCGCAGTAGCAAGCCGTAGCAGCAACCAGCTGCAGCAACGACAGCTGCTGCTCGCTACCCGCAGCAAGCGAGCAGCGAGCAGTAGTCCGCTGCTGCCAGCGAGTAGATACTCGTTGCCAGCGAGCAGCAGCTTGTTGCTAGCAAGCAGTAGCCCGCTGCTCGTAGCTAGCAGCGGACAGCTACCCGCTGTGACAGACCAGAAAAGAAGGGGAAAAAATGCAAGAAAATCCCCCACCCCACTAACTTTGCTGTCGCGACTGCAGCAGCTACGTTTGCTACTGCAGCCGCCACAGCAGCCGCAGCAGCCCGCAACAACAATAGTTGCTCCTGCAACTGCAGCCGCAGCAGCAGCAGTAGTAGCAACAGCAGCAGCGGCAACAGCTGCAATAGCAATAGCAGCAGCAGCTGTAGAAGCAGCAGCATCACCACCACCACCAACAGCAGCAGTAGCAGCAGTAGCAACAGCAGCTGCAGCAGCGGCCCCAATAACTACCACTGTTGACGTCAGCATCCAGCTGCTGACGTCACTGCTGACATCACTGCTGATGTCATCAACTCACAAAAAAAAGCAAAAACAAGAAAAGGGGACAAGGGAAGGGGGAAGTGAACCTAAGGGTGGGCAGGAAGTCCACCGTCCTCAGTAGACGTCACTGTTGACATCAGCACCACACAAAAAAGGGCATCATACCATGGCTGGTAGCCCCACTGGGGAGGGGTCCTCCTCAATTGGGGGGACCCCCATCCCCCCTTTCTTGTAGCGGCTGTTGCAGCAACAGCAGCAGCAGTAGTAGCAGCAGCAGCAGCAACATAAGCAGCAGCAGCACCACCACCAGCAACAGCAGCAGGAGCAGCACGAATAGCAGGAGCAGCAGGGTCAGCAACAGCAGTAGGAGCAGCAGCAATAGCGGAAGCAGCAGCAGCAGCAGGAGGAGGAGCAGCAGCGGCAGCAAACCTCGGACGTCTTTCGCGACAACCATGACCCCCTCGCTGCTCTTCAGCAACAGCTCGTGGCCCTGACGCAGCAGCTTGTGGCACTGTAACCGTTGGTCTCTCAGTCTTCCCCCAATGCGCCGCCATCCTTCCCCCCTCCAGTGCATGCCAGCCCACCTGTGTCTTATACCACGCAATACCTGGTGCGGTAGTAGACTCAGCGCCAGCGGCAGAGTGTGACCTCCATCCTTGGCCCCACTCTGGGTGCCGGCCGCATGCAAAAGGACTTTGAGACGCCGCCGCCGCCGCTTCAGGCCGGCGAGTAGTTCCGGAGCTGGGAGCTCAGCTTCTACATCTGGGTGTAGGGTGAGGGCCTGTGGGCATACTACACCCTGCCGTATGATGCCATCCTGGCCGACCAGTTGTATGACGTTGGTCGTGCCGTCCGGGCTCTAGTCCATGTCGCCCCTCCGGCTTCCCGCCTCGCCCTCGAGCCCTTCTTAGGCGACTTCACCGCTGGCGCCACCCCAGGCCCTGCAGCCGTGTGCCACGTCCTCACTCGTCCCCATCGCCTGTCCAGCGAGGCTAAGACTAGCTGCCTGCTACGGGAGTTCAACTCCCTGCACATAGGGGAGACCGAGACGGTCACCTCCTACTGGCAGCGGGCGGAGGACATCCTTCGTCGCCTCGGGACCTCTGCCCCACCCCCTCTGGCCGCGCTCCTCACCATCAAGCGTGGTGCCACCGACGCGTACGCGGACGTCTTTGTCCACTACCCTCACGACGTCCTCTCCACCATGGCGGCCTAGGGCACCCTCATGCCCTGGGCATACGAGCTCTTCCTTTGGATTGAGGAAGCTCGTCTGGAGTCCGGACTCCAATGCACGGAGGCCGTCGCCTCCCCTGCCGTCGCCTCCCCTGCCGTCACCTCCGTGGCCGTCGCCTCCCCCGCCGCAGCTACCTCATCATTGTTGGGGAAGAAGAAGAATCGGAACAAGAAAGGCAAGGGTCAGCAGTAGCAGCAGTAGTCGTCGACCGGGTCCAACGGTGGCGGCTCAGTCTACCACAACTGTGGCCAGCCCGGGCACGGGTGGTACACGTTCCCTCTACCGACGGATGAGGCACGATTCATTGCCACCATGCATCGCCAGCGCGAGCGCCGTCTCGCCTCTGCCGCCGTAGCTGTCGCCGCCTCAGACACCTCGGCCTCGCCCAGCAACTCCACCACTGTGGTTGCTTCGCCAGTCCCGCCGACACCAGCACCGCAGCCATCAGCGCCGGCACATTCATCCTTCTATCCGGGCTCCGGCGCTATCATCTCGCACTCCGTCTACACTCCCGGGCCGTCCTCCCGTGAGCGCCAGCAGGAGCAGTTCATCGCGCTCCAGCTCGGCCTGCCTCGTCCTCCTCCCTAGGGAAGTGCGAGTTACATCACTTCCTGCTCCCCTGTCCAGCCCTGCATGATTGAGACTGAGCTACGGTCATGCCCCGTTTCCTTGTCTGTCTCATTGTCTCTCATAGTCTCTGCTACCCCTTCCCGAGACGACGTTGCTTGGCTTGACGATTGGCAGTCTCTGTTCCCACCTCCTTCTACTGCGTCTGCGTCCCTTGCCTGCTGCCATGTGACCGTTAGTGATCTAGCGACCCCGGTCCAGGACCCTACTGGGACCTGGATCATCGACTCCGGGACCATGCATCACATGACGGCCTCTCGTGAGGCCTTTAGTATGCTCGGTCCTGTAGGCGATGTTTCCTTTGTCCGGACAGGCTCTGGCCAGGTGTTGTCTGTCCGTGGTGTTGGCGTCGTTCCTTTTCGTGGTCCCTCCGGTGACGTCTTTCTGACCGATGTCCTCTTCATCCCTGGTCTTGAGCTCAGCCTTCTTTCCGTCACTGCCCTTGACCGCATGAGCATGGACATTGTGCACTCGCGTGGTGTGAGCAGTGTGTCGTTGCGTCCATCTGGTCTTGTTGAACTTCACGCCACCGCCCGTGGCAACCTGTGGCATGTACCTCGCCTCTCCTCCTCTCCTTCCGTCTCCTCCCCGTCGGCCGCCACAGGCCATGTGTTTGTCACCAATACGCTTTCTCCTCAGCACACTTGCCTCTTCCACCGCCGCCTTTGCCACGTCCACTCTATCACCGTAGACAGCATGCTCCGCACCCAGCCGGTAAAGGGCCTTGACCCAGAGACTTTCCCCCTCCCGTGCCCCACAGAGTGTATTGACTGTGCTCAGGGGAAGATGCACCGGCCCACGTATCCCTTGTCTTCCTCCCGTCCTTCCGTCCCTCTCGACCTTGTCCATTCGGACGTCATGGGTCCTCTTCCCACCGAGCCCGTTGGCGAGCATGGTCGCTACGTCCTCACCCTCACTGACGACTATTCTCGCTACCGCTCGGTCTTCTGCCTTCGGCAGAAGAGCGATGTCGCCCACGCCATCCAGGACTGGCTTGTCCTTGCGGAGCGCGAGCGTGGCTGCTCTCTCCGCCGCTTTCACTCCGATCGTGGTGGTGACTACATGGGTGAAACCACGGCCTTTCTCGCCTCCCGCGGAATCCACCATGAGACGTCCGCGCCTTACACACCCGCCCAGAACGGTGTCTCCGAACGGTGGAACCGTACCATGGCCGATGCCATCCGCACCATGCGGGTCGAGTCTCGTCTCTCCGATGGCTTCTATTTTGAAGCCATGGCCTACATGACCTGGGTCTGGAACCGGATTCCCCATGGTCCCCTTCCCCGCCAGTCCACACCGAACTAACATTGGTGCGGTCAACGAGCTGACCTCCGCCCGGCTCGCGTCTGGGGCTGCGTGGCCATTGTGTGGCTGTCCGCCCTGTAGCAGGGCAGCAAGCTCGCCCCCCGCGGACGTCCCTGCACCTTCCTCGGTGTCTCTCGTCAGTCCAAGGCCTGGCGTTTCTGGGATCCCTCCCAGTAGTGCATCGTTGGGTCTCGGGAAGCCCTCTTCTTCGAGGACCTGTTTCCTCGCAACCTCATTCGCTCCAGCTCGTCCGTGTCCATCCCATCGCGTGGGGGAGTGGTGAGCCTATCCTCCATCCTGTCGCTTTCGGGTGACACATCCCTCAGTCCCTCTGAACCGGCAGTCCCAGTCTTGCCCGCTGGTCCCTCCGAGCCGGCAACCCCAGTCGCGTCCGCTCGTGCCTCCGGGTCGGCACCCCCAGTCGCGTCCGCTGGTGCCTCCGGACCAGCAACCCCATTCGCGTCTGTTGGTCCCTTTGGGCCGGCACCCCCAGTCGCGTCCGCTGGTCCCTCGGGGCCAGCATCCCCAATGGTGTCCGCTGATCCCTCCGGGCCAGCAGTCCTAGTCGCATCCGCTGGTCCCTCCGGGCCGGCCGTCCCAGTCGCGTCCGCTGGTCCCTCCGGGCTGGCCGCCCCGGTTGTGTCCGCTGGTCCATCCGGGCCGGCACCCCTAGTCGTGTCCGCTGGTCCCTCTAGGCTGGCCGCCCCAGCCGTGACCGCTGGTCCCTCCGGGCCGGCCGCCCCAGTCGCGTCTGCTTGTCCCTCTGGGCTGGCAGCCCCAGTCGTGTCCATTGGTCCCTCCGGGCCATCAGCCCCACTCGCATCCGTTGGTCCCTCCGGGCAAGCAGTCCGAATCACGTCTGCTGGTCCCTCCGGGCCAGCAGCCTCAGTTGCGTCCGCTAGTCCCTCCGGGCCAATAGCCTCAGTTGCATCCGCGGGCCCCTCCGGGCCAGCAACCCCGTCCGCCTCCATTGGCCCGGCGGACTCAGTGCCATCGCCTGCCCTGCCATGCTACACGCGTGGCCCTGGTGGCACCCTCCGACCCAGACCGTCGGTGAGCGCGTAAACCGTCACACCACGCTCCGTGGCGTCTCGACCCCCCGTGGCTCCACGTGTCTCCTCCACTCCCACGGTCGTGAGTGGGGATCCTGGCACCAAGGCCCTCGGCTTGACCATCTCGACCATCATTGCAGACCTTCACTCGGGCTCCGCACTGGGCTACGCCATTCTTCATCATGAGCATCAGTACGATGTCGTGGGTGCACTCGCACGCATCCCACCAGGGGCTCGAGATGCACACGCTCTCTCAGTCCCCTCCATAGTACGCCCGGAGGACCCAGACACCCTGCGCGAGGCACGAGCCTCTCCCGAGGCCACACACTGGAACGCTGCCTACGCCGATGAGCTCGCCGCTATCCGACAGCACCACGTGTATGACCTCGTAGACCTTCCTCCAGGACAAAAGGCCATCGGCGCAAAGTGGGTCTTTCAGCGCAAGTGGAAGCCCGACAGGTCCTTCGACAAGTACAAGGCCCGCCTTACAGCCAAGGGGTTTGCCCAGATTCCTGGGGTCGATTACGACCAGATCTTTGCCCCAGTTGGCCGATTCTCCACTAGCCGTGCACTCTTCAGCCTGGTCGCCCAGCATGGGTGGGAGCTTCATCAGATGGATGTGAGCAACGCTTTTCTCCACGGTTCACTGGAGGGTCAGGAGCTCTACATGGTGCAGTCCCTAGGCTTCGACGATGGCACTGGGAGAGTCTGGCGACTGCACAAGGCCCTCTATGGCCTAAAGCAGTCGCCTCGGTGCAAGAACCAAGAAATCAACAGCACGCTCCTTCGTGGCGGGCTCCAGCGCAGCACCACTGATCCCGCACTGTTTGTCGGTCCGTGAGGCAAGAATTACGCCGCTATTCTAGTTTACGTCGACGATCTGCTTATTGCGTCGCCAGACACGGCTACCATCCAGCGTGTCAAGGACCTGCTGCACGCCGCCTACCAGATGAAGGACCTTGGGTCTGCCAGAGTCTTCCTGAGCATGCAGCTTGAGCATGATCGCTCCCAGGACGTCCTGCACATCCACCAGACCGCCTATGTGCAGACTCTATCCACCCGCTTTGCGGAGAACCTGCCACTCGTGCCGAGCGCATCCTCACCCATGTCACCCGATGGCCAGGTGAAGCTGAAGAGTCCTCACCCAGCCGTTGTGGGGGAGCCGGTTGACGTGAACACGTACCTGCGAGTCATCGGGTCACTGATGTTCCTGGCAACGACGACGCGCCCAGACATCGCGTTCGCCGTCAACCTCCTGGCCCAATTCTCTCAGGAGCCGCGTCACCTCTACTACGAGGCCGCCATCCGAGTACCGCGCTATGTTGTCTCAACTCCTCGGCGAGGTCTTATGTTCCGCCGTCAGCCGTCTGTTGTCGCGGTGGGCTACATCGATAGTGACTGGGCCGGCAGTCCGGACGGTAAGAGTCGCACAGGCTGGATCTTTCTGATTGGCAGCACAGCTGTGTCCTGGCGCAGTGGCAAGCACGGGTGCATTGCATGCAGCACTGCTGAGGCTGAGTACGTTGCTCTTGGCTCATGCGCGTGTGAGAGTGTGTGGTTGCGTCGTCTGTTGTCCGAGTTGTGTCAGTCTGTCGCATCCATCATGTTGCACTATGACAATGAGAGTGCCATGGTCATCGCCGACAATGACGGCGTGCATCACACACGCACAAAGCACATCAACGTTGAGTATCACTATGTGCGTTCGTTGTTGCATGACGGCAGCATCAACATCGTGTGGGTTGAGACAGCACAGCAGTTGGCTGACTTCTTGACCAAGGCACTGAAGCGCGACTCGTTCAAGAAGGGTGTGAATTCAGTCGGCATGCGTCCGTGATTGACTCTCTGTGTCCCTGCTTGCGTTTCTGCTTGGCCTGGGGGAGTTTGGTCGTTGACTATGTCTCTGCCCGCACATGTGCACTACACATGTGAGTCATGGTGGAGTGTTGGTTTTCGTGCATCTCTCATTGTACTCTGTTGTTTCCTCCCGGCTTGTGTACATCGGCGTGCAGATGACTGACGGTGAGACTTGACGCCGCTGGAGTGTCGCTCGGTGGAGCCAACGGACGCTAAAACCCACTCACCCGATCGCTAGAGCCTCCTCCCTCTGGCGATGCGCTCAGCTCCATCAGCAGACCTCCTCGGTGGTCGGGCCGTCGGCGGTCACTGCCACTGCAGATGCTGTCTGCATGCACCTAGCGTTGTGTCTGGCTGTGGGATTGCGTCTTCAGCATCATGCGGTGCCTAGGGTCCATGTCTCTGCTGTATGGCCCTGTTTGGCATCGTTGACTGTCGTACGCACTGCCTGGGTTCGGGCAGCCATAACTTCTTGTAGCTATTTTTCTAGCTGATTCTCACCACACGACTGCGTTTGCAGCGTCGGTATTATGGTATGGTCCAGTTTTCAGGCAAAACGGACGACGCCCGGGTTTTGGGCTGTCGGGCGTCTGGCAGGGCTCACCGAGAAAACCCTGCCTGCCAAAAAAATATGTCAACCACTATTTTCTGATTGGCTGGTTAGCTGAGTAACAAGTTCTACACTAGTGGGGGGGAGCTAGAACTTGGAGGGGTCTCCCATTGTTGCTCATTCTTCATTCCTAATCAATTAC
This sequence comes from Penium margaritaceum, assembly GCA_023375785.1. Lineage (NCBI taxonomy): Eukaryota > Viridiplantae > Streptophyta > Zygnematophyceae > Desmidiales > Peniaceae > Penium > Penium margaritaceum. The sequence goes on along the minus strand of SZWC01004487.1, from coordinate 113,477 downwards.
TTTCAGATTTCAGTTGCTTTCTGGCGCTAACACTAGCACGCGCGTTTCTGAGTAACAAACCTAGAGCTTTCAGACTTAGATTCTAGAGCAGCCGACTGAGGGGGAAGCAGACTAAAGAAACGAGCATGGCAGCCCGCACGCTGCATCAACAACGCATGTTGCCCCAACCTGCTGCCTAAGTTTCTAGCTACCTGTACGCCAGTCTTCTGCTGCTGCTGCTAGGCTTTGGCTCAGATACCAAGAAGGAAAACTAGGCAATATGTTTGGGCAGCAGCGTTGTTAATGCAGCGTGCGGGCTGCCACGCTTGTTGCTTGTTTGAAAGAAGAACAGTCTGCTGCCCCCTTAGTCTGCTGCTCTGGAGACTAAGTCTGGAAGCTATGGGTTTGGTACTCAGAAATGCGCGCGCCAGTGTTAGCGCCAGAAAGCAGCTGAAAACTGAAAGTGACTGATTAGGAATCAAGAATAAGCAACAATGGGAGACCCCTCCAAGTTCTAGCTCCCCCCCACTAGTGTAGAACTTGTTACTCAGCTAACCAGCCAATCAGAAAATAGTCCTAGACCTATGTTCTGGCAGGTAGGGTTTTCTCGGTGAGTCCTGCCGGACGCCCGACAGCCCAAAACTCGGGTGTCATCCGTTTTGCCTGAAAATTGGACCGTGCCGTAATACTGACGCTGTGAACGCAGTCGTGCGATCAGAATCAGCTAGAAAAATATCAGCAAAGAGTTATAGCTGCCCGAACCCAGGTAGTGCCTACGACGGTCAATGATGCCAAACAGTGTCACACAGCAAGAGACATGGACCCTAGGGAGAGCATGATTCTGCAGAGGCAATGGCACAGCCAGAACCAGCGTTGGGCGCATGTAGACAGGACCTGCGGTGGCAGTGAGCGCCGGCGGCCCGACTTCCGAGGAGGCTTGCCAATGGAGCTGAGCACGTCGTCGGAGGGAGAAGGTTCCAACGAACTGCGAGTAGGCCTCAGCGTGAGTCGGCTCCACTGGATGACACTCCAGCTGCGTCGAGTCTCGCCTTCAGTCATCTACACACCGATGTACACAAGCCGGGAGGACACAACAGAGCACAATGAGAGATGCGCAAAAACCAACAGGGACGAGTCACATCACAACTGTTTGACCCCTTTAATCCTCAATGTTTATAGATGCCTTCCCATGCCACACGACCTTTCCGCATTGTGTGAAGCAGGGATTTTATGAATTGGAACATAATATGTTTCACCGCTATGTGAGGCGTAACAAGAGAGACCTTTGTTGACTTTGTATCATTGATGGAAGGTTCTAGGGTTGATTTCTCCTCCAAAATTAGGTTTCAACGTCTAATATTTATAATTTAAAAATTATAATGAATGTCATTTAACTTTATTCATCTCTGTTAGGCTCATTTGAACACTTAGCCTTTAATCTGGTTTTTGTTCACTCTTTTCTTTTCCATACCATGTAGCTTAAAAATGGGACTCAAATATAATATTACCATAAACCAGATTATATTGAATATATGTCCGGGTCCTAAGAAAATCGTCTTCAAATTACATGGGAAGTTCAAGAGAACATCGACAATAGAAGGTCTAAAAACATAAGAAATCCTTTGAATTGGATTATTCATGCATTTGTATTGCAATTATTTCTAATATGAACATTTTACCGATTTTTTCAATGGAAATGCCTTCATATGTATCTTTTCCCGAATCTGCTGAAAGCTCATCTGTAGCCAGGTTCAGTCTCGTGGTGTCTTTTGTTGCTGAGGTAGTTCCTTCACCTCCGACCCGGGCCCAAAAATGGTTCTTGACCTGAAGATGTTCAGTGCCGAACGTGATTCACAAGGTTCGCTAGCCACTTGGACCTGGAAGTGGCGTTTTCGACCGGCTTACAACAGCCAGCAGATCCGTCGGGAGGATATTCCTCGCCGGGTCCACCCTGGCATCTCCATTTGTGAGGCGCTGGATCTGTCGAGCGTGGTGGCTGCGCACCAGTGCAGTTTTCTCTCCGTGCGTGGATTCGCTTGCAGTTGTGCTGCCATGAATAGGTGTGAAACATCTTGATATCAGAGCTTCCATTCGGATTCAGAAAGGAGACTTATCCGCAAATTGTAGGCTGCTGTAATGGTTGCCAAGCATCCGAACAAAAGTCGATCCCCTTTAAATATTTAACAATAGTTCGCCCTACCCTCTAGTGGAACTTAATTGAGGCATTAGACCTATTTTATCGAGGCCATAAAGTGGAAGCGTGTTTCATATTTTGAAGCGGAAATGGGACGCTGTTGGAGCAGCTGGTCATTAGTTGGCATTTCTCAGAGCTGTTTCGATAATTTGAGAAATAGAATTTGTGGATTCTTGGCGAGGACCCCGAGTGCCTCAAGATCAGACGAGAAATTTCCATGGAGTCAACGATTTCTCCTCGGGCTTCAGCAGTCAATCATTGGTAGATCAGACCCTTTTCAAATAGCCGGCACGAAATATGCGGTGGCAATGTGGTCCAGAAAATAGGGAAAGTCCAGCGTGGAAGCACGATCGCTAGCTCCTCCAACCACGAAACACACCACTTTTGCTTGGTCACGTGGGAGTGACAGGACACGGCCACCTGGCTTGCTCGCGGATTGACGGCTCCTCACATTTCATCGACGAGGAGGCGACGCCATCTAGACCGTCGGCGAAAGCGCTGTGATTCCACCTCAACGAATTGAGCGTTCCGTTGTTAATGATTTGGGCACCTGTCGGAAGCTTACGTCAATAACAGATTGTGCGCGCTGGTCAAAGCTTGGCACCTCTTTTGACAGAAAGGAACAGCTGCCCCAAGCACTACGATAGCAACATAAGCTGTTCCATTCCTATCTTTCAGAGAATAAACCTGGTGAGCCCCGCTACTCCGTCCGGATAACCGTGGACAAATCGTGGATCCGAAGGCTGGCAGTCGTTCACTTTGACAGTACCTATAGCGGTGTGACTGTTGCTAGTCATCGAAACATAGTTCGGTTCTAACCGTGAACGACGACCATTTCCCGCCGCAATCGGAGAAACACGGTGTCACCGCAAATTATGTTTCGACCTCAACAAAAATGGTTCGACGGAGATTTTGGTGAGGGGTTGCGGCGAATCACGCCCGCGGCGAAGAATGATGGGCCGGCGAGAAAAGGGAAAAGGGGTTCGGCCGGACGTCTGGTGACGTGGACCTGGTTGAGCGCACCTCGATCGATGGCAATTTGCCAGATCGGATGGTGAATGTTTCCCAGGATGAAGGACCGGCGAGGTGGACGAACGAGACGAGGGATGGAAGACAGCTGGACCAAGTAGTTGAACCCATGACCAGTAGGATGGTAGATATTTAGTGACTAGGAGATATTGTGCCGATGTGGACTAGCAAACTAGGATGTTGTAAT
>SZWC01004487.1:83734-94109 GCA_023375785.1 Penium margaritaceum | reverse complement strand
CGTGCGTGCGTGCGTGCGTGCGTGCGTGCGTGCGTGCATGGTGTGTGGTTGTGTGTGTGCAGGAAGCGTGGATGGTGGGAATAGACCATCTGGGCATCGACGTGCGTGCTCGCTTTGGCACTGAAGTGCGCACCTTTCGGTTCCCCTTCCGACATGCGGTGAGCTCACAAGTGCTTGGCTCCTCTGTCTGTCCCTCTGTGTTCTGCCTACCAGAGTGCCCGTCTGTCTGTCCAGATGTTGCAGCATTGCATAGCACAGCATACTACAGCACCGCACTTCACTGCACTGCACTGCACTGCACTGCACTGCACTGCACTGCACTGCACTGCACTGCACTGCATTGCACTGCACTGCACTGCACTGCATTGCACTGCACTGCACTGCACTGCACTGCACTGCACTGCATTGCACTGCCCTGCACTGCACTGCACTGCATTGCACTGCCCTGCACTGCACTGCACTGCATTGCACTGCCCTGCACTGCACTGCACTGCATTGCACTGCCCTGCACTGCACTGCACTGCATTGCACTGCCCTGCACTGCACTGCACTGCATTGCACTGCCCTGCACTGCACTGCACTGCATTGCACTGCCCTGCACTGCACTGCACTGCATTGCACTGCCCTGCACTGCACTGCACTGCATTGCACTGCCCTGCACTGCACTGCACTGCATTGCACTGCCCTGCACTGCACTGCACTGCATTGCACTGCCCTGCACTGCACTGCACTGCATTGCACTGCCCTGCACTGCACTGCACTGCATTGCACTGCCCTGCACTGCACTGCACTGCATTGCACTGCCCTGCACTGCACTGCACTGCATTGCACTGCCCTGCACTGCACTGCACTGCATTGCACTGCCCTGCACTGCACTGCACTGCATTGCACTGCCCTGCACTGCACTGCACTGCATTGCACTGCCCTGCACTGCACTGCACTGCATTGCACTGCCCTGCACTGCACTGCACTGCATTGCACTGCCCTGCACTGCACTGCACTGCATTGCACTGCCCTGCACTGCACTGCACTGCATTGCACTGCCCTGCACTGCACTGCACTGCATTGCACTGCCCTGCACTGCACTGCACTGCATTGCACTGCCCTGCACTGCACTGCACTGCATTGCACTGCCCTGCACTGCACTGCACTGCATTGCACTGCCCTGCACTGCACTGCACTGCACAGCACAGCACAGCACATCACATCACATCACATCACATCACATCACATCACATCACATCACATCACATCACATCACATCACATCACATCACATCACATCACATCACATCACATCACATGACATGACATGACATCACAGCACAGCACATCACAGCACAGCACAGCACAGCACAGCACAGCACAGCACAGCACAGCACAGCACAGCACAGTGTGCATCAGCACAGCGCAGAGCACCGAAGCACAGACCAGCCAGCTCGATGTTGATGGGACGGACCGTGTTCTGCTGCTGTCCAGGCCCTGCTGCTGGTGTGCTGCCAACGGGCGATGTGTAGCAAAACAGTGTCGCCATGGTGAGCAGCGAAGTGAACGCCGTACTTCGCTTACTCTCGTGCACCTGCAGGCGACGAGCGAGAGGTCTGCAGAGCGCCTTCTGGATGAGCTGCTGCGGCCGCGGCCTGCCTCGTCGCATCGCCGCTTGGGTGCATCACTGCAGGCATACGCACGCAGGGCAAGGGCAGCAGCGTCTGCGGCGGCAAGGGCAAGAGCAAAGAGGAGCAAGAGGGGAGGCAGCTGGCAGTCAGGAGGCCGAGTTGGCCCCGGCAACAGCAGCAGCAGCAGCAGCAGTAGTAGTAGTAGTAGTAGTAGTAGTAGTAGTGGAAGCAGCAATGGCAGTAGCAGCAGCAGCAGCAGCAGCAGCAGCAATATCAGTGGCACTGGTGTGGATGGTCGACAGAGCACATCTGAAACCACGAAGCCTCATGAAGGCTAGCCCTCCACATCTGATATTACAACCTGCATGCTGTAGGTTCCTGCGAGAGCAAAATGGTAGCAAGTCTCTTGAAATGGAGGCTAGAGGGATCTTTGACGCTCCATCTCAATGCCACTTACCCCTCCATCAGCAGTACTTGTAGATACACCAGCAAGGTGCGGTCAAGTGGTGTGAAGAGAGGTGGTTCAAACGATGTCATTCATTGAGCCTATTTTGCAGTGGAACAAGTCCTGTTTGTACCATGTATGAGCTGATGCGCACTGGGCCAACAAGCACATGAGACGGAGGGTGTGTGGCAAGCCATGGTGAGAAGAAGGTCAACAAGTGTGAATGTTGCATGCAGAGCGTGCACAGGGTAACGAAGTAAAGCTTTTTCATTAAAGCATCACTCAAACAGAAAATTGATAGGGCCCCTCTGCTACTATCCTTTACCACTTTTGTGCCATGGTTACACATGTGAGACAAGAGGACTACCCCAGCTCAAATGTGCCCTTTTCTGTCAAGGACAAGCAAACAAAACTCAATGAAAGTACACTTCTTATGTGCTCTGATCTAAGCTATCTTGGTAAAGGGCGTAAATACTCCGCGGTCCATCGTTTCGGTCGATAGATCCGCGGAGTCCATAGTCGAAAACGAACAGCACGCGGTGTCCAGAGTCGAAAACGGAAAGCCTGCACTGTCCATAGTGGCAAACGAACTGACAGCGATGCCTATATTTTTCGTCGTGCGAGCGAAAACGGGGAGAGAGAGAGAAAAAAAAAAAAAACTGTACCCACGCCCTCGAAGTCGGACTTCGCCGACTTCGAGGGCGAAGTGGGCGACGCTGACACTGGCATCGCCGATGTCAGAAGTAACCCTGTCGCGAGTTTTGAAGGTCGCAAGTGCGAACTCAAAAACTCGTGACAGGATGCGCGTAATGTCGCACCCCCCCCCCCCCCCCCCCCCCACAACATCCGACAACCCCCCTAGTTACACTGGGGGGTTTGGGTTTTTTTTTTATTTACTTGCCCGGGCATCTGCCGGGCCCCGCGGTAGCGGGACGGGGCCCGGCAGATGCCCGGGCGCCACTGTTCATTGTGCGCGACCAAAAAAAAAGTTTCATTTCACAACATGCAAGACGACACGCCTCATTGTGCGCACAATGAGGAGTAGCGACTCCCAGATACCCAGGAGGTATCTATTTGTCGTCTAGTTGATTTTGCAGGATATGCGGAAGTCTTGTCAAAACGGGTACTATTTTGTACCCGTTCCTATTTTCTGCACAGTCTCATATCACGTTTATTTGCACTATCTATGTAACTTTTTTTCTTCTATTATCTCCACGTGTAAATCCTGTCAGTCGTTGGATTACCTTATCGACGATACGAGCTATCCAAGAGACCTACTTCTTTCCGTGACGAATATGTAAAGTTCTCTCTTTAAAAACGATTTCCAAAGTGAAAGTCGACATAAGTAAAGTGCAAGAAAACTAGACACTCGATTATCTCTTTCTAATGCCTGTCCGTCTCCGCACGTCTGATGGACAGATCGAACGACATTCAGCCGGATGTAGGTAGGCGTAGTTGCTGTGCTAGCAAGGAAGTAGAGGACAAGCAACAGAATACGCCATGGATCGGGGAACGCTCACGACTTAGAAAAATGGAGTCACAGCTTGACTAGCGAGAGTGAGTGTGAGCGAGGTGGTGAGAGCCAGTTGACCGAGCCACCCACGCGAGGCTATCGTCGTGGGGCCTGGACGCCACCCAGGGATCGAACCCGACCCTGGAGCGAACGAGCTCCAGGCGGTTTCTCACACTTCGGCACAAGCCGGACGTGTGGTCCCAAGGGATCAGCAACCCGGTTCACCACTCTAGGAACATGCAAGCATGCAATCAACTAACAGGCATGCATTCCCACAAGTTGTATCCCCTTTTAGTATGAGTGTATTACTAAACTAAGGCATGCAACAAGACTGGTGCTGAAGCCACAACTTGGCAGCTTGAGGGAGGCACATCCTCTGTGTTCTTCATGCTGCACCACAGTCTTGCACCAGGTAGCCTTAGTCCAGATTAATCACCTGCAGNCCCCATGACCCACAGGCGAACATGCCTCACACACACAAAACATGGAACGAGGTAGACAGCACAGGGATCACATCAACTAACGGCATCACGAGAGCGCAGCAAGCCAACAGCATGCACGGCTGCTTTGAACATTCCACTGCTGAGCGCTTTGGTGAGAAAGTCTGCACGCTGTTGACGAGTGTCGACCCAGACGACCTGAACTTCACCAGCAGCAATGCGCTCGCGTACAAAGTGATGCTCAATGTTGATGTGCTTAGTGCGAGAGTGNCGCAGGGTGATGCAATGAATGGGAACACGCAACTGCTGCAACAAGCGGGACAACCACACACTCTCACACGTACCTGCACCCAGTGCCACAGACTCTGCCTCACTTGAGCTCCTCGCAACACAACCCTGTTTTCCACTCTTCCAGGAGACTGCAGTCCCCCCGACGAGAAAGATGTAACCAGTGCGGCTGCGAGCATCTGTGTCATGTGCCCAGTCGCTGTCTGTGTAGCAGTCAACGACTACAGAGGGCTGAGCACGGTAGCAGAGTCCTACGCGTGCTGTGGACAACGCGTAGCGGACGACGCGCAGTGCGGCCTTGAGATGCTTCTGCCGAGGCTGCTGCGAGAACTGGGCAAGGAAGTTGACCGCAAAGGCCACATCCGCCCTAGTGGTGGTGGCGAGATACATGAGGGAGCCGACAACACTAAGGTAGTCGGTGACATCGACTGGCTCGCCCAGCTGTGCTGTGTCCAAAGACTTCAGCAGACGCTGATCTGCTGGAGTCATTGGTGTGGACGCGGTGGGAACGTCTGCGAGCAGGGGAGCGAACCGCTCCCCCAGCGTGCGGATGTACGCGGCTTGGTGCACGTGCAGGGTGCGACGCTGACGATCACGCTCAAGCTCCATCCCCAAAAACACTCGTGCAGGACCTAGGTCCTTCATCTTGTACACAGACTGCAGCAGACCCTTCAGTGACTGGACAGCTGCCGGGCTGGGCGAGGCAATGAGCAGGTCATAAACATAGACCAACACTGCAACGAACGGCTCTGAGGGATCGCTCAAGAAGAGCGCTGGATCGACCGTGCTACGACGGTAGCCTCTCCGCTCGAGAGTCGAGGATATCTCCATGTTCCAGCATCGTGGAGACTGCTTGAGCCCGTAGAGGGCCTTGCGCAGTCTCCAGACCTTGCTTGTGCCATCAGTGAAGCCAGGGGGCTGGATCATGTAGATCTCCTCATCGAGCTTCCCGTGCAGGAAGGCGTTGTTGACATCCATCTGCTCCAGTTCCCAGTCGTGATGGGCGACGAGACTTAAGAGTGCTCGAGCCGTGGTGTATCTCCCGACCGGAGCAAAGGTCTCATCAAAGTCAACGCCAGGGATCTGGGAGAACCCCTTTGTTGTGAGACGTGCCTTGTACCGGTCGACAGTTCCATCGGGCTTCAGCTTGCGCCGAAGGACCCATCGGGCGGAGACTGCCTTGCGACCTGCAGGCAGATCCACCAGCTCAATGACTCCATGATCTTGGAGGGCTGTGAGCTCCTCCTGCATGGCCTTCTCCCAGAGGTCAGCGTCTGCTGCCTCACGAGCCTGCCGGACAGTGGTGGGCTCAGGAGGGAGAGCAGGGAGGCCAGCGGCCGCAAAGCATGCGGCGACATAACCAGCGACGGAAGACTCAAGAGCACTGTGAAACTCGTGGGCTACAAGAGCATAGCCAACTGCAGAGTTTGGGTGCACGACACTCACAGATAGGCCCAGTGCGTCAAGGCCGGTGGGGTGCGCTGACTGACCAGCTGTGGAGGGTGTGGCTCTAGAGCGAGTGACTCGCTGAGAGGCAGTGGATGAGCCTGCCGGGAGAGCCTCAGTAGGCACCCTAGAGGAGGAGGGCTGAGAGGAGGGAAGAGCACGAAGTCTCCCCCCACGAGTATAAGGCTCTGGGCAAGGGGGCCGAGCCTGAGGCTCACCGCCGGCAGTGGTGTCAAGCACCGGAGAAACTGCAGGGCCCGGGGACGAGGTGGAAGTGGAGCGAGCAGTGGACGGTGCGGGAGTGGGTGTCGAGTGTGAGGACTCGGGGATGGCGGTAGACGACAAGGGCACAGGACTGCCGGCTGAGGACCGGGGTGACTCGGACTCCGGGGAGGGGGCTGAGGCCTCTGACCCGGAGGAGACTGAGTCCTTGTCACTGTCCGGAGGAGTGACAACAGGGGACGCTGTCTGAGGAGAAGACGTGGACGCACGAAGATCGGAGGCTGGACGAGACCCACCCCCCCCAAGCCGACGAAGCGAGGAGAGAGACGACGGAGGTGGGACATGGGACAGGTCACGGGGAAAGACATCCTCAAAGAAGAGAGCGTCACGCGACTCGATGACACGGGAACGGTCGGGGTCCCAGAAACGCCACGCCTTAGACATGGCAGAGACGCCAAGAAACGTACAGAGGCGCGCACGAGGACTCAGCTTGCCATCACGAGAGTCCTCCGGCAACCAGACAGCAGCCACACAGCCCCAGACGCGAGCCAGGCGAAGGTCAGCACGGCGGCCATACCAGCGCTCAAAGGGGGTGATGTGGTGGGGAAGGGGACCGTGGGGAACACGGTTCCATACCCAGGTCATGTAGCACATGGCCTCGACTGAAAAGACGGACGAGAGTGAGGACTCGCTGAGGAGAGTACGAACTCCATCAGCGAGGGTGCGATTCCAGCGTTCCGAGACACCGTTCTACTGGGGTGTGTAAGGTGTCGAGGGCTCCATACACACCCCACGAGAGGTGAGGAAGCGAGCGGTGGGACCCATGAACTCGCCCCCGCGGTCACAGCGAAAGACTTTGAGCCGGCGGCCACAGGCCCGTTCGGCCTGTGGCAGCCAGGACTCAAGGGTGGAGCAGACGTCACTCTTTTGCCGAAAGGCAAAAACCCAGCGCATTCGAGAGAAATCGTCTGTGAGACAGAGGACATAACGTCCGACACCCCCAAGGGCGTCATGGGCAAGGGGTCCCATGACATCAGCGTGGAGGAGATCAAGTGGGTGAGACGTACGAGACTCAGAAGTGGAGAATGGGGAGCGATGCATTTTGCCTTGAGCACAGTCGAGACAGTCAGTGGGGCAGGGCGCAGGGAACGTGTCGGCATCAAGGCCATTTGCAGGCATGTCCCGAAGCAGACTGTCAATGGCAGCAGTGTGAATGTGACAGAGACGACGATGGAGCAACTGTGCATGTGCAGGAGTGAGGGAACGGGCCACATGAACAAGAGGAGTCGTGGAGGGATGAGGTGCAAACGAAGGTACGCGGAACAGACGGTCACAGCGAGTGCCTCGCAGTAAGACACGACCAGTGCTGCGATGCATGACAGAGGCAACACCACGGCTCGATGAGAAGTCCATGCCCTAACAGACAGCAGACTGAGCTCAAGAGCAGGCACATAGAGAACGTCAGGGAGGAAGAGCTCCCCCCCAGGGCCAACGAAGCGGACGACACCGACCCCCTGTACAGGGAGAAGGTGGCCAGAGCCAGTGCGCACAAAGCGAACAGAATCAACAGGACCCAACGACACAAACGCTGAACGACAGGAAGTCATATGGTGGGTGGCTCCTGAATCAAGGATCCAGAAGCCACCCGTCATACGGACAGACGCAGGGTCACGACTCACAGCAGCGATGGCAGAACGTGGAAAGAGACGCTGGCCACAAGCAGCAAGGCAACGAGGGAGACTGTACGACTGCCAATCCTCAATCCATGGGACATCATCTGGGGGACACCCCTGAACATGACCGGAGGGGGGTCCACGAAGAGACAAGTCAACAACACACGCAAGGCCCTCCGCGACCGAACGTACACTCTCACCTCCCTGATCACGGAGGTGACGCTGGTGGATGGCGTGAGAGAGCGCAGAGTCCAACTGGCGCTCGTCCTCAGGGGGTCCGGTGATGAGTGCGGTAGAGGAGTGTGGCTGGGGACCAGGAGTGCGGGACGCCCATGGTGGAGGTGAGTAGAAGCCGGAAGGAGGCCCGAAGTAGACAGGACCTCCANAGGCCCTCCTCGACTGAACGTACACTCTCACCTCCCTGATCACGGAGGTGACGCTGGTGGATGGCGTGAGAGAGCGCAGAGTCCAACTGGCGCTCGTCCTCAGGGGGTCCGGTGATGAGTGCGGTGGAGGTGTGTGGCTGGGGACCAGGAGTGCGGGACGCCCATGGTGGAGGTGAGTAGAAGCCAGAAGGAGGCCCGAAGTAGACAGGACCTCCAAATCCCGGGGGCCAACCCCAGGGTGTAGGTGGAGAAGGTGCAGAGAGGACAGTGCTGTAGGCAGCTGCTGCAGGGGATGGTGAAGACGTGTGCGTGGAGCTACGACTGGACCCCGCAGAGGTGGAGGAGCGGGCGGAGCCTCCACCTGACCCTGAAGAGCGTGCCCAGTGAGCACGCATAGCTGAGGCCAGGCGTGCATCATCTGGTGGTTCAGGGCACGTGGGCGCAGCATGACCAGCGGCGCCACAGTTCCAGCAAGTGACAGTGCTGGAGGAGGAGGAGTGAGATGCTGTGCTATCAGAACCGCGGCCTTTTCCCCCTTTCCCCTGTCCTCCACCGCCAGAGCCACCTCCTCTGCCTTTACCTTTGTTGCCGCCTCCACCATGCCCACTTCCTTGGGAAGCAAGGGAAGTGGCGGTGGTAGTGGAGGTGGAGACGGAGGATGAGCTGGAGGCTGATGAGGTAGAGGAGGAGGGAAGTACGGTGGTCGCTGCTGCAACAGCTGCACGGTGGATGCGTTTGTTCTGCAAGGAGCTCCACCAGTGAGTGAGGCGCTGGGAGGTGAACTCCCACAAAGCCCCAATCCCAGGGGGTGCGTCAGCGGGAACAGGCATTGCCGCCAGACGCTCCAACTCTGTGGCCTTCACTTCGCGAAAGATGTCGCTGAATTCAGGGATGAGACCGTTGACGATGGAGAGGACAGCGGGGAGTTGGCCTGGGGCGGCTTTGCCGAGGTCACGCAACAGGCGCAGACTGCGAGCCCAGTAGGCGTCAGCAGTCTCGTCAGCACGCATGGAGAGCGTGTTGAACTGGACGGTGAGAACACTCTGTGCCGCGTGATCAGTAACTATCGTGTGCCGATTGATCAGGGCATAAGCCCCGACCGGGTCAGCGGGAGTGCGGCGTGCAGTGTCAGCATTGTATGATCCAATCTCATCAGTGAGATCGTCTGGTCCAGTGCAAATGAGGGCTCGGACTGCTCGCGCTGACTCAGAATCGACAGGCACAAAAGGTGGGACAGCAGAGGGATTTGGTGCATGGTATTATTCCCAGAGTTGTTCTCCTTGCACCCAGGCACTAAAACGAACCTCCCAAGAGTGAAAGGTGAGACTGGGTGTGAAGTGAGGTGGAGTGGAATCAAAGTCAGGCTTGCGTTGCACTGTTGGGGCAAGTGCTTTGGCTGCAGCAGCGCCAGCAGCTGCGGCGACTGCAAGTGGATCAGAGGTAGATGTGCCAGCGGCAGTGGAAGCGGAAGCGAGAGAAGTGGAAAAAGCGGCAGCAATGCTAGCGGACTGAGTGCTGTGCAGTGTTGGCTGCAGGCGATTCAGAACCAAGTCAGCAATGTGGTCGGCGAATGTCTCTTGATCAGCCTGCTCAGCCTTAAGTTTTTCCTCAGCAGCCCGCTGAGCACTGAGAGCTGCCTGTAATGCAGTGCGCTCACGCTGAAGCTCAGCCTGCAGCGCTGTGTATTGGTCATCGTCGACTGGCATTGTGCCAGCGACGTGACTCTGCCGAAAAAATTTCGGCAGAGTTTCCCTTGCCCGAGTGGGCGTGGGAAGTAAAAGATCGGTGTTGAAAGTGCGCTGCAAGGCAACAACCTGAACGCACGAACACGCCAACACAGGGAAGGCAAAGAGTGCGGAGGTACAAGAAAGGCAGGCTCACCACGCACTGCGGTGCAGAGAGAACAGTGGTGGCAGTGCTGCAGCAGCTGAGGAGGAGACGGCTGCGACAAAGGACGATGTGGTGACGACGAAGCAGGCTACACCTGTCAGAGCTGCACCTGACAGAGCGACGACGACAGCAGCGATCAAAATCAACAGTTGTAGATGCCGAGTGACTGATGATGATGTGGATGACAGAGAGACTGCCTGTGTTGTGGAGATGTCAGCAGAGCCAACTGCATTGGAGAGTGCTGTGGCTGCTGAGGCTGCGGCGGATGCAACTGCGTCTGCTGCTGCAGCAACCTGAGTGGCTATGTTGACCGCAGAGGCCGCCAAGGGTCCCTGGTCAACCGCTGCAGTATATGCGTCAACGGCTCGACCTGTAGCAGTGCTGGCTGGTGCACGTGAGGCACGTGCTGTGGCTGCAAGGGTAGTGGCAACGGCAGCGCTGGACGAAAGGATAGCCA
>SZWC01004487.1:54715-72575 GCA_023375785.1 Penium margaritaceum | reverse complement strand
CTCCTCTCTCTCTCTCTCTCTCTCTCTCTCTCTCTGTGTGTGTGTGTGTGTGTGTACAATCCTGGGAAGGAAAATGTGTTATCACTGCACCATGAAGAAACTGCTCCCCCTATCATGCACGATTCTGCTGCCATTTGAAGGATGGAGCTCTGGCTACCACCACATTTGTCTTATCTGCACCTCACAGAGCATGCCAATACTCATGAGACCACCACAATTCCCAACCCTCAGTCTGTCCTCCCTCCATTGTACAATGGCGCATCAGGGTACACCGGAGGGAGAGGAGTGGACGAGCAACACGCGGCCGTGGATGGAGTGGCAAAGCTGGCCTTTGAGGTGAGATGGAGCACCTTGAAGCACAAGGGTGCACCGCCATAAGGGGAGGAGGGCTGGCACACTCAGCGGGACCCACACACATGGATGAAGATGAAGATGGAGCTGCTGAGGAAGGTGGAGGAAGATCCATGATGGAAGCAGGTGTAGAAGGAGGAGCGATGGAGTCTTGAAGAATGAGGATGGAAGGAGCTGAAGGCATGCTCACCTCTCCCTGGCTAGTGTCTCCATCTGACGTCATACTCGGAGTTGGTACAAGATCCTCCCCTGGGACGGGGGTGCGAGGTCTTGATAGTGGAAATCTCGTGCTGATAGTCACTCCCGCGTTGCCATCACCTCTCGCTGCAGCATCCATGCGCGCTCCTATAAGTTAGCGTAAGCTGTCTCGGACATGCGGAGGTGTTCCACGTCTGCCTCGTGAAGGACCATCTCTATCTCACTGGATGCTGCACACGTAGAGTGCTGAAATTGCGAGTACAACTCCATCTGCATCTCTGTGCTCAAGAAGATGGAGCCAGTGCTTGTGCATCCTCTTGCGGGTCAACCAAACTTGCAACGTGCTGAGATGCTGCACCATCGGACACAGCTGAAGGTGTCGCATCCCGACCGTAGCTTGTGTCTGTCAGAAGAGGAGGAATGAGCGGTTGCATGGCAAGAGAGAAGAAGAAGGTAGAGTTGTCAGAGTCTGAAATGCATGTGGAAATGTCGTCCGTGCAGGTATTGGCACTCTCATCGTCGATGGGATCAATAGGATCATCAACGGATGAACACACAAGGGTAGAACTGAGCTGCTGCTGATGAGCTGACTCCATCTACCTGGTCTGATCTGCTGCACTTTCCTCAGCTGCCGACGTAGTGGATATAGCTATGCAGGACTCCGGCTTGACAATTGATCCAATGCCAGTCAAGGCAACTAACAAGCGCAACTTGCGTTCATGCATCATCTCGCCGGGAAGACTGGTCGCTGTCACCCGCTCGATGATGGAGTGAGGATCATCACCCGAGTGCATCATGTATCCGTGTGTGCGGGAGCCCATAGACTCTGGGAACATGGGCGACTCCTGATGCTGAAGCCGGTCCTCTAGTAGTGCTCATGACAAGGTTGAGCCTGTTGTGTCTGCTGTAGCACATGTGCTGTAGTCCAATGATCTCCCTCAATAACGCTGCTTTCGAGAATGCCTCCACGTCTGAAAGACCAACCAATCCACTCTGCTCCTACACTGCAACCGCTGCAGGGCTAGTGGAGGCCTGCTACACCAACTCCCCCGGATGTCCGCAAGAGGCATCCCGGGCTGTATGGGGCTCCTCTGCCACCACCAGGCCGCCACCGGTCGAAGCCACGAGTGGTACCGCCCAGGGACTCGGGGCATGCACTGCTCCTGATTCAATCTGTTGTTTCAGATTCTCCAGCTCTTGCCCCGGGATGGAAGTCGACTTCGATGACACGCATGCCTCCTACACTGTGACCGCTGCCGGGTTGGTGTGAGCCTGCTGCACTAACTCCCCCAGAAGTGCGCAAGAGGCATCCTGGGCCATACGGGGCTCCTCTGCCACCAGCGGGTCATCACCGGTCGGAGCCGCGAGTGGCACCACCCAAGAATTTGACGCCTGCACCACTCTTGATACAATCTGCTGCTACAGAACATCCAGATCCTGCCCCGGCGTGGAAATTGACTTCGATGACATGCATGCCTCCTGCACTGCGACCGCTACCGGGCTGGTGTGAACCTGCTGCACCAACTGCCGCAGAAGTCCCCATGAGGCATCCGTGTCTGCATGAAGTGACATCGCAATATTGCTATCAGGCGAAGGTGTTGACCCTGTCGACATGGATGTGGCTTGTTCTCCCTGAAAGCCACTCTCCCCCTCAACATGATGAGCAACGGTAGTCCAGGGAGCGGACAATGTGTCTGAGCTCAGTCGAGCACGACGGATCATGCGATGATAACGACGTCACGCTCGAGAACGACCACCGAAAGATGAATCATCTAGAAGAGGCGTGGCGACAGAACGAAGGATCGAAAGAATGGTAGCCTCTTGGGACGGATTGAAGGATGAAGCTAAAGAAGAATCCAGAGGAGATGAATAAGAGGAAGATATAGAAGAAGGCAAGAATGTCATCAATGGACTCGTGGAAGCAGCACGCTCGGTGAGGACAATGTTACATAGCTGTTCCATCATCCGCTTTAGGCCCTGGATCTCGATGAACATGATTGCCAGAGGTCCGGTGAGTGGACTCGCCAACTCTGGAAGATCCTCATCTTGTGCAGGATGTGAAGTCTTACGAGACCGAAGCCAAGGCGGATGCCAGTCTCGAGGGCACATCCAGCATCGACGCCAGCCGTGACGTCCATCACCACAGTAGTAGCAGGCGAATGCACAAGACGCCTGTTGCCATGTCGACAAACTAATCTTGACAGCCTGACAAGGGGGGGTGCGAAGAGCACTGCTCCCTACGGTAAAGCACTAAGCCCTGGGAGGCTACAACACTGTCGGACACTGTCATTGTGGCGAGTCGTAGTGCCAAGGTCAACAGTTGTGACCTGAACAGATGAGCTGCAATGCCACAACACGTCCGGAGAAGCTTGCAACTCACTGGCCGCTCCTGCTGCTGCTAACACTCCTCAATCTGCACTCGCTGTGACTTGTGCCACCCCCGAAGGTGATGCTGAAGGTGCGATAGTTGGTGGCGCTGCTATGGACACAGTCACAGCGAAAGCTGTTATGGTGACAAGAGGTGGATGGCTGAAATTTGAGCTGCTACTCCGTTGGTGACGGGAGAAGCTGTTCCTCAAGTCGCATCTCTACTTGATCCCATGTGTCAGGTGTGTATTTCTTAAAAAAAAATTGCCAATCAGCAAAAAAAAAACCGGTTCACCGCTCACTCTCATATGCACCCACTCTCCCTTTTCTCGATTGCCCCCTGAGAAGAGGGGGCAGTTGGAAGCTTGGGGGGGGGGGGGGGGGGGGGGGGGGGGGGGGGGGGGGGGGGGGGGGGGGGGAGAGCGAGGAGGTCAGGTCGCCCCTTCGGGGTGAGCTCGCTCGCTCGCTTGCTGAGCGAGTAGGTGAGGTGAGGCCGAGGGACAGGAAGAAGGGGAGTCTGTCCGCCCCTCTGAACCCGCCCCTCCATCATTCGGCCAATGGAGCCGACGGGGCCGACAGGGCCCCTCCAAGGAGGCCCCTCTATGGCAGCTCGACGGGGCCCCTCCGAGGGAGCCCTTGGAGGAGGGCTGCGAGATCCATTCGGCAGCAGCAGTTGCGGCAACGGGTACAGCTGCTGCAGTTAATGCTACTATTGCTGCCGCCGCTGTTGCTGCTGCTATACGTAGCAGCTGCCACTGCTACTAACTATTGATGCTGCTGCGTCTGCTACTACTCCTACTGTTGTTACTACTGCTGTGCTGCTACTTTCATTGCTGGTGCCGCCGTAGCCGCTGCTGCTGCTGCCACCGCCGTTGCTACTGCTCGGCACAGTTTTTGCCACAACCGTTGCTACCACTGCTGATTTTCCTATTGCTTGTGTTGCTACTATTGCTGCTGCTTCTATTGCTGCTGCTACTGCTGCTACTGCTGCTACTATTTTTGCTGCAATAGTTATTGTTGTTGTTGGTACTGCTACTGCTGCTATCGCCATAGCCGCTACTACTGATGCCGCTGCCACTATTGTTGATGTGCGTTACCGTCCTTGTGACATTCATGTTCAGTCACTTAGCGCTCCCTCACGCTGCTACCGGTGTGGTGCCATGTGGCGCGTTCCGCCCGTTATGCTTTGTTGCTTTTGCTGCTTTTGCTTCTCACATGACCCCCCGTGCTCTGGCTAAGTATGAAACGCATTAAGAACAAGGAGAGTTTGCAAATGAGCCCCTAGCGAGCTTATGTAGGGGTGCCCGCAGCTAACCCACCGGGCCTGTCATCCCCGTTGAGCCCAAATGGGCCAACAGGCAGACCACATTGCACCAACCACGTAAACGACAACCGTGGTCTCCTTGAGGCATCGGAACCTGTGTCCGAGTGCCCGGGTCTCGGCCACGAGGCTGAACGAGCAGTGTCTGAAACACACAGAATTAGCATCCAGTCAGCAGAACACGGTTTTTGAGTCTCGGAAGCGACACTAATACCATCGGGTCTCCTCGTCGCACCGGTACAGTCCACCGGGTACGCGGTTTTTGACGCACTGAGGAAAGTCTCCTAGCTCCCAATACACCAACCAGACTGCCAGAACGCATCGGCCGCATTTTGCTGGCACTTTCATAGGTACTCGAGAAGTCTTAGGACACTCTAGAGGCCCATCGTGTCATCACTCTCTCCTCTACCCCGTACCACCAACGTGGGGTATATGGATAATCCATATCCGTCGCTCGTGATGGGTGGAAGCCACATAAGCCAACATGCTAGTGCGCAACGAGATGCTCAGCACTCCACATGCACACGCATCCCACTCTCAGCCACCCTTAGGAAAGGGGCGAATCCCGAAAAAACGAATGGCTAACATGGCCATGTTGACTATCATTTTTTGCATGCTAGTACCTTGGTTAGGAAGTCAATCCGTTGTATGTCCTCGCCAACTCGGATGACAGAAATCACTCATCGCTTGACCAATTCACGCACAAAATGATTGTCAACAATAATGTGCTTGGTGCCTATTTGTATTGGTGCTCGAGTGCTAACTTGCCAATACTCCGACTATAGACCACTTGTCTCTACACACAAACATCATTGCAGGAGAGTAAATCAACATGTATGCCATGTAAGACAAGTGGCTCTCCGGAGCAATGGCACGCTCAAGTTTTACGGAGTTCTTGTCTACTCATCTCTTGTTGCCTCAACCGCTTGGATGGCATAAATCTTGTGCCAATGGGCCATCCATCTCTTTGAAACCTCTTCTTTGAAATATTGTTGCAGAAAGCTCATATGGTGGCATGTCCACATACACTCTAGGTTGATGTGGATTGTCTTGCATGCATGGTTGGTTTCGTGGTTGTTTTAGGTTAATTGCCAGGTGCTGATCCTGTTGGGGTCTTGCTACCGGGATTTTCCGACAGTAGCCGCGCTCGGATCAATTCTGAAAAGGTCTGGCTCGACCCTAGGAGTGGCTGCGACTATACCTCTCTCGTAATGCACGAGGTGGGGCTTGCTCACCGCTCTAAGGCCTCTCTTCAGCCAACCACTCACCACTTGTGTCTCACGCTTTTCTAAGTGAGCTTGCAACAAATCCATGGTGTCTCCCTTTCTCCCACTCTCATACTCTCTCGCTCTTGTTCCCTCGTCCCATTCTACTAACTACTGGTATCAGAGCACCATGAGGGAAGAGCTCGTCATCCACCTCTTACCGCATCCATGGTGAAGGGGTCGATCCATGGGACCCACCCGCTGCTCTTCTCGGTCACAGGGCACCATGGTGTGTGCGATACACCTTAGCATCCATTGAGCATTGCATTCTCTCAACGTCACATTTCGTGCCAAATCTAGATTGCACACCGGCAATCTAGCCCTATTAGTCCCGCCCTCCAACACCACGTAGCCTTAGGCGGATTCAAGAAAGGAGAAAAAGGGGGAGGTCAACCTACACTCTCCTAGTGGACTCTCTGGCCAGAACGTCGGTACCCTTCCCTGTCATTAAAAACTTGGCCCCAATTTGGCCGTCTACCTCCTCGTTGCTGCTCCATTCAGCTGACGACATTATTGCGGATTCATCCATCAACGCCGCACTTGCAAAAACACTCTGGTAGTGTTTCTTGGTCTCCTCACCTCTTACAATAGCAACTGCACTAGCTGCAACCACCTTCATCGTCCCAACCACCTTCATGCTCGTGACTTTTCCGCCATCTCCCGGCGGCCTTCATTGTGGACCCAGCCGCTACCTTCGCCCTCACAGCAGTGCCAACGGCCATAGCCGCTTCTGGATCTACCCCGGCTCTTGCAACAGCAGTCACAACAGGTGCGGCCGTCGCCACGTCATCGCAACTGCTACCACCTTCAAGTGGCCGTTGTTGGGTTGGCTGCCACCTCAACACGTCCAGCGGCGGGTGTAGCCATTGCCACCCCCTAACCGGCCCCAAATTTTGCAACAATGGCCATATCAACCATGGTCACACCGCCGTAGTAGCCACAGCTGTGGCCTCGGCCATAACTGCCACTTGGTCTCCTTCTTACGTCGTACCTTGGTTACCACCGTACCCACATTTCATATAGTGACAACCGCCGACTTAAGCCACCCATCATGCAAGAGAACACTCTAGAGCCATGGCGGTGTCAATGTCAAGGAGTTAGAATCCTTGTGTGTGAATTTAGCAACATTCAACAACAAGAACAGGAGTCACAAGCAAGCAATGTGATAGCATCCGGTCGACCGGGCCAACCACACGAATGGCTCGACATGGGGCCGGGTAACCACCCCAGGGTTGAACCAAACAGGTTGGCAGAATGCCGCCGTGGTTTTCTCACACTCCGATACAACCGAGAGTGTGGCCCCGTAGGATCAGCCATCTGGCGCTTAAAACAAATACCCCTATCTGGGCATGCATATCAAAATAAAAAGGGAACTGCATTGACCACAAGCGTATATGGATGCATGTCTCCCTGTATGTGATTCTCCAACGTTCACTAAGCAAATGCTAATCACACCATGCTGAAATCAGCACTTCTGCTATCGGGCACAACTGGACATGATGCAGCTCACACCAATATTGCACCCGGATGCCAGCGATGCAAGGTCCACCATGTGTGCGCCTTGAGCTTCATGTCAGTTTAGTCACCTACAATGATGGTGTCTGTATGTAGGCGGAGTCAAGAGGTCACTTGCCTGTCTTACAGTCACAACCAACACTCCCCCATGACCCACAGACTAACACCCCACACACCACTGACAGCAAGACAGCACATGGCCGCATCAACAACAGTGAGTGACAAGGAGTATGCACATCAACCAAGGGAATCACGTACACTTAGCAGACCAATAGCATGCATAGCAGCGTTGGAAATCCCATTGCTAAGAGCTTTGGTGAGAAATTCTGTACGCTGCTGAGGAGTGCGAACCCAGACAACCTCAATTTCTCCAGCAACAATGCGATCACATACAAAGTGATCATGCACGCAAGTTATGCATGCCATCATGCTCGTATATTGCTTTGATGCTTTGATTGTCGCAACATAGTGTGATCTAGCAAATGGATACACGAAGCAGCTACAACAGGTGAGACATCCACACACTTTCACACGTACCTGCTCCAAGTGCTACGTACTCTGCCTCATTGGAATTACGTGCAACACATCCCTGTTTTCCACTCTTCCAAGAGATAGCAGTCCCAGCAACAAGAAAGACGTAGCCAGTGCAACTACGGGCATTTATGTCATGAGCCCAGTCACTGTAAGTGTATCCGTCAACAACCACAGAGAGCTATGATTTGTAGTACAACCCCACACGTTCCATAGACTGAACATAGCAAACGGCACATAGCACGTCCTCAAATGTTCTCTGAAGATGCTAGGATAACTGAGCCAGGAAGTTGACCAAGAAAGCAACATCCGCTTGGGTGGTGGTGGAGAGGTACATGAGGGGCCCGATCACATTGAGGTGACTTCGACGAGCTCTCCAAGGTGGGATGAATCAAGCAACTTCAGCAGGTGCTGACCTATTGGAGTCATTGGTGTGGAAGCAGTGGGGGTGTCAGTCAACAAGGAGGAAAAGCGCTCCCCCAGGCTACGTATGAAGGTAGCCTGGTGTACGTCCAGCATGCGAGACTGGAGGTCACGCTCAAGCTCCATGCTAAGGAACATTCAAGCTGGACCCAGGTCCTTCATCTTGCATGTGGATTGTAGAAGGGACTCACTGACTGTATAGCAGCAAGACTGGGAGAAGCTATGAGGAGATCATAGAAATAGAATAGAGTGGCCACGAGGGGCTCCGAGGATGTACTCAGAAAGAGTGTTGGGTCGATGGTACTACGGCGGTAGCCACCTCTCTCCAGAGTGGAGGAGATCTCCATGTTCCAATAGCAGGACGACTGCTTGAGCACGTATAGGGTCTTCAGCAGCATCCAGACCTTGCTTATACCATTAGTGAAATCGGGAGGTTGTACCATGTATATCTCCTCATCCAGTCGTCCATGTAAGAATGTATTTTTTATATCCATCTGCTCTAGTTTCCAGTCATGTTGGGCGACAAAGCTCAAGAGAGCACGTGCGGTGGTATACCGCCTGACAGGGGCAAAGTCTCATCAAAGGCAATGCCTAGAACTTGAGAGAATCCCTTGGCAGTGAGCCTAGCCTTGTACCTATCGATCTTGCCGTCACGCTCCAGCTTTCGCTAGAGAACCCAGCGAGCTAAAACAGCCTTGCGACCTGTTGGGAGATCAAGAAGTTTGAAGAATCCATGTTCCTTGCAGGAAGTAATCCCCTCCTGTATAGCCTTCTCCAAAAGGTTAGCATCGGCCGCCTCATAAGCCTGTCGAACATTGGTAGGCTCAGGGGGGAGTGAAGGCAGTCCATTTTTCACAAAATAGGCAGTGACGTAGCTAGCGACAGAGACCTCAAGGGCATTGTGGAACTTGTTAGCCACGAGTGCATAGCCCATAGCCGAGTTAGGGTGGACATCACTGACAGCCAGCCCAAGCGCATCCAGACCACTGGGTCTGGCAGAGGAGCCGGCTATGGTGGAAGATGCACTAGAGAGAGTGCAACGCTAGGAGGGCTGGGAGGGCTAAGACGCAGAGTGTTATGGGAGTGAGCAAAGTCGTCCTCTGAGTGTGTATGGTTTTGGCCCATCTGGAGGGGCATGAGAAACAGGATGGGGATCTGTCACACCAACGGATGTTGAGATCTACAAAGTAGGCAACGGAGGTGAGTCAGGAGTGACATGTGAGGGTAACTGTTTGAAACATCAACAAGGAACTTTGTCAGAGCGCTGGGGGGCGCTGACGTGGACACGGAGAACACGGAAGAAGGGACCAGTGTCAACTCCGGGGAAGTCCCAGCCAGAGAATCGGATGGTGAACTGTGAAGAGCACCAGACGACGAAGTGACAGGAAAAGAGGGAGAAGAAGAAGGACCAGAGGACGAAGGGACTGCATCAGCAGAAGGAGGGGTCCCTGCAAGACTGGAGACGGAGACAGATCCCCCCTCTCATGCCGACAAAGCAACGACAGGAAAGAGGGTGGAGCGACATGAGACAAGTCATGAGGAAAGACATCCTCAAAGAAGAGAGCTTTGTGAGAATCAACAACACGTGCACAGTCGGGGTCCCAGAAATGCTACACTTTGGACATGGTAGAGAAATTGATGAAGGTGCACAGATGTAAAAAAGGAATGATTTTCCCATCTCGAAGGTCCTCGAAAAGCTAGATAACAGTGACACAGTCCCAGACGCGAGTAAGATGGAGGTCAACACGACGTCCGAACCAACGCTCAAAAGGGGTGACATGACGAGGGAGAGGATAGTGGGGTACACAGTTCCAGATCCAGGTCATGTAAGACATGGCCTCAAAGAAGAAGAGAGGAGGGAGGTCAAAATCACTTGGGAGAGTGTGGACGCCGCCAGCGAGAGTCCTTTTCTAGTATTTAGAGACATCGTTTTGCTGATGTGTATAGGGAGCCGTGAGCTCCATACACACCCCGCGGGATGAAAGGAAACGGGAAGTGGGTCCCATGAATTTCCCACCATGGTCACATTGAAAGACACGAAGATGGCGACCACAAGAAAGTTTAGCCTGGGGAAGCTAGGACTCAAGGCTGGAGCAGACATCACTCTTTTGCTTGAGAGCAAAGACCCAGCGCATGCAGGAGAATTCATGAGCAGGAAGAAGAACATAGCAGCAAAGTCCTTCTCAAAGCGACGTGAGGGAGGGGCCCCATGACATCAACGTGCAGAAGGTCAAGGGGATGGGAGGTGGGATATTCAGATGTGTAGAATGGGGACCGATATATTTTTCCTTGAGCACAGTCGAGGCAGTCAGCAGGACAGGGAGCGGGAAAGGTGGCAGTATCAAGGCCATCCATAGGAAGTATAAAAATCAGGCTGTCAATGGTAGCAGTGTGAATGTGGCACAGGCGGTAATGTAGCAGATGCGTGTGTGCAGGGGAAAGGGATAAAGCAACGTGAACATGGGCAGGAGTGACAGGTGCAAGGGCAAAGGAAGGAACGTGGAAAAGGCAATTACAACGGGTGTCGTGCAGAAAATGCGGCCAGAAGTACGATGAGACACAGAGGCAATGCCACGGCTAGAGGAGACGTCCATGCCCTGGTCAATGAGTGTTGTGATAGAGAGAAGACTCAACTCAAGAGAGTATAGAAAAACACATTGTGCAAGAACAAATCCCTGTCTCCATGCCTTGGGTCTTGCCACCAGTACCTTAGATGGTCTTGGCAAGGGAGTCATGTACCCTGGCACAACCCTTGGCTACTCTCTCCTCACTGAGGAGTTCCACAGTGCCATTGACACCTATGTGGGTAGCTTTGTTGCTTCCTCTTTTTTTTGCCAGTGGCCTCTCCCCCTTAGGACCCGAGCCCACCATAGTACATGAGGCTCGCGAGGCCATCTACTCATCTCTCTGGGAGATTTCCATAAAGGAGGAGCTGAATGCTCTTAAAGAGCATGGGTTATAAGATCTAATGGACTTGTCATCTGGTTGCAAAGCTACCTCAGCACGTTCGATCTTTTGGCACAAGCTGAAGCCCGATGGTGCTACTAATCACTGGAAGGAACATCAGACTGCCCAATGATTCTTGTAAATCCTTAGCATGAACGTTCATGAGAATTCTGCCCTCCTCAGCCTGGTGGCACACCATGACAGGTAACTTAAACAAATGGATGTGAAAATTTTTCTAACGCATGGTACCCTGGAAGAATTCAGTTTGAATGCAAAACTCAAGGTTTGAATCTTGGAATATTTCCATAAAATGGCATTCTTGGGCTAAAAATCTCGGATACCCATAAAATGCAATATGTGACTCCCATCTGTCCTGCACTGGCAAAAACAACAGAGGAGCCCAATTCAAAATCATGCTCACCCGCGGCATGCGTCGATGACCAACAAGAAAAATAAATGTCATGGCCACCCGGCTTATTGACAATCAGCGACGACAAGCGCTGATCGCATACCTCGCCAGCCTTCGATTGGCTGCTGGCCGATTGACGGCTTGCAAGGTCCACAATGAGCAACCTGGCTGGCGGCCAGCCCTTTGCTGGCCGCTGGCCAGATGGCTGACGGCTGGCTGGACGGCTGGCGGCCGGCCAGGTAACTGGTCAGCAATCGGCAGGCCACCTACTGGCCGCCGATCGAGTTGGTCGCTCGCTCGGTAGCCAGGAGGCCAAGAGGCCTCGAGGATCAAGGGATGTGACTTTGTAAATTTACCCTCCCTCGTCCTCCTTCTTTGCAAGAGCAAGCGAGGATGGGGAATAGAGCGAGAGTGAGAGCAAAATGTGTGCGAGAGAAGTCGGCACAAAATCGCCGATTGTGCCTTTGTAGTGGATTCAATGGAATCCTTGGCCGGCTAGGCAAAACCACGGTGCTTGAGGGTCTCCGACCCTCAAGCCATCCCATCTAACCGCCCACAGTCCCAGGTGATCCCGCTCGAGCCACGTGGCTCCTTCGACCGGTCGGCATGGCACTGCCATGCTACAGCCTTGCATGCGATGATTTTGTTCCAACGGGTAAAAAAATAAGGTCAAGTTTGTTTAGGTTGATGTTTGAGTTTTGAAATCCAAAAATTCATGCAAACCTACGAGTTTGGGGTAATATCCCCCACTTGTTGGACCCAAGATGAGGGGCGAGGTAAAAATGGCAGCTTTTTACCTTGCCCCCGGAATAGGTCTCTTGAGACTTGAAATGTTCAAGTCTCCTTGTGTGGGTCGTTGATGACTATTGCCCCCAGATTGAGGAAGAGAAAAATCCCCATGAGAAAGCTCTGGATGTCATTTTGCAAACTCTGACAACAACTTCCGTGCAAAATCCAGAGATTTGACTCGTTACGGTGGTTTTAAGAGACATACAATCCTTGTGACTAACTGTATGACGGTTCCAGTGGCTAGGTGAGATACAAAACTCTACAAGCAGTTGCAACAACAGTATCAGAAATGCCATAGGTCGGCACGGGCTTCATTATTACCCTAGCACAAATACTTATCGGTAAAATTTTTATGATATTTCATGTTTGATTGAAACTTATCATATCAAGAGAAAACAATTATCTCCCTTGTGACAAAACAGTGCATCAGAGATCTTTGATCTCAGTTTGCAAATTCCTTGTCACGTCGCAGATTTTTGGTGCACGCTCATCTGACTATTTGTTGTCGTTCGCATGCACAATGGCAAACGCCTACTTGCGAGTGAGATTTTCTGCATTCTTGCATAATTTGCTCTTTCTTCAAGAAGATTCCCGTGTGCAAAGTGAGAGATGAGCTCTAAACTTGGAAAAACTAGTGGTTGGTGTGCCGAAGTCTTGAGAAAACAGTGATCCTGGTGATAGAACAAAATCAAAATTTTGGCCGATATATAGTGACAATTTTAAAATTTTGATGTTTATTAGTGTTAGTAGGGTAACCATCTTTAGTGCCGTAAAGTGTGTTGGAAAGCTCTTGAGGAGCTCAATTTCTTTTCTCCAACTCCTATAAGCTTCTCCTTCTTCCCTGAGGATCACATACATTGTTTTGGGATGGGATTGGTAACGTCCATCCCCAAACCACCTATTTCCATCCTCTCCTCAAGAATCTCCCCTCCCTCCAGCCAAAAATTTGGTCAGTGTCCTTCCCTAAGATCAGGGAATCTCATAGCCTGTGAGGAAAAGAAAAAGGAGGAAGACGACACTTGGAGAATTTCTAGAGGCCTCCCCATCATCATGGGGAACAAGGGAGACGTCTCCAAGGAGGCACAAGGCATAGCAAGAGGATTCAAGAGGAGGCCAAGGAAGACCTGAAGAAAGAAAAGAAGACGAGAGGAGTGTGGAAAGAGAATGTGAGGGTTTTAAGTATATGTTAGAGTTGACCTCCCTCTCCTCCTCCCCAACCATCGTGGCATAGAAAGATAGTATTTTTCACCCATGGGATTGTGCCAACCATGGCGGCCTAGAAGGATAGAAATAAAATGTTATGATCACCTCACCAATCGTGAGAGAAAAGATACTTTGAGAGGCGACACCTCCCCAAGGTTGTGGGATGATCCTCACAATGGTCTTCATGTGCAAGTTGTACGGATGAAGGAATGTCAAGTGTCGGACCGTCCATGACCAACAAGGCAAGGTGGTGACCGCCTCACCACACGGCCTCAACAGAATCCAAATCTTGGGAGCCACCGCTGGAAGAACGGTTGCCAAAGCAATGAAAACTGTATTTCCAAAGGCGAATCTCCCTAAACTTGGTGATACCGAGAAGCATGCAGAAGCCAAAAAAGTATTCGAAAAGCACGTCGGCATGCACATGGATGACTCCCACGCAATGAAGGATGCGCTTGAGGACGGGCGTGGACCCCGTCAAAGAGCACAAGGTTGACGAAGGAAAAAGCGATGAGGATCATGATCATCACCATCGTTGTGAGGTGAACTCAAGCCGATTGCTCGACAGGGCAAGGTATCTGCCGGATCGCACGAAGCTACCGACAACAACGAGGCAGCCGATAGCAGCAAAGATGCGGAAAGCGGTCACGTGGGAAGTTCTTGTGAGCATGAGCCAGAAAATGTCACCACGAATGCAATTCACGCTGACCATCCAAGGCTTGTTGATCTGGCCACCGAGGCGGCGGCTCATGATCAGCACCGATGGTAGAGGTGTGACACCACCCGGAGGAGTGTGCACGGATCTCCTTCTTACAACGTGGCTATGATGGGACAGACCCATATCCACTTGAGTGTCTTTGCTGACAACATCTTCCTACAAAATGTGGTACTGCTCGGAGATGTGTACGTGAAGTGTACCCCATTGCAGTGAGTAAAGGTGCACAGACAGCATAAGGTCGTTGAGACTGTCACCGTTTCTCTGGCAAATCAGAGTTGAAATTTGTATCTGCCAAACTACTTGTCCACATTGGGTAGAGCATCATGGATCTCGGCAGTGATTTCTTGTTGTAGCGCCGCTTTCGAGAAAACCCGTCAATGCAACAACCTTGATAGGGTGTTACAAAGAGTGACCTAGGTGCGGACCCAAAAATAATCGCAGCATGTCACAGGTGCTGATTTCATTGCTAGTGGAAGCGAGAACTTACCTGCCTTGACCAAATCGAGGCCGGACATGAGCATGTCCCTCCTCCACAATGTTGAGATCTTCCGGAAGGGCGTGAAGCTGACCAATCGGTTCAATTGCATGGAGCATGTTTTGCATTTCCACAATTCTCCACTTGGCCAGGTGGGCAACCTTGCCACGACACGACTTGAGGACAAGCTGTTCAAGTACGTGGTGAAGGATTGGGATTCGAAGCAATCACACTTGGAGTGGCAGCCCACGCTATGTGAGGCTTTCTATGTCATTATACACAAGAAGTGTATCCAGCTTAAGGATGCACAATGTGTCTTCCACAAGATCGACTTTAGGCAGCTAGATAGCTCACTCAAGGCCTACTTGAGTGAGTTCACCATACTCATGGAGGAAGCCAAAATCTTCACAGAGAGAGATGGGAACCAGACCTTCAAGGATGTGGAGTACTTGCTGCTAGAGTACTTGCGTGGTGGTCTTGCTAGAAAGAAGCTGAAGGACAATACCATCAAGACATCAACAGGCTAGACTTGAATGAGCTGAAGGGTGTTGCACGACTACATGAGTGAAGTGCATTCGGCAAACCCGAAGCACAACTCAGATACACGGTCAAAGGCACGTGCACAGCAAGGCCACGACATGGGCATGGATGCTCGGGGGGCTGGAGGGACAGGTATGCAGTGGGGCGGGGCCAGGGACAAGCATCCTGCAAATCCTCTAGTCAAGAAGACTAGCGGAAACAAGGCTCCCGACCACAAGGGAACCTGCAACAATGACGAGCAGTAGGCAGCACGTGAGCCCCGCAACATAGCACTCCCTGATGGACTCTGCTACAACCGTATGCAGCCTAGCTCCTTTAGGTCTCATTTTCTTGAGGCTTCCGGTGGTGGAAAAGAGGCCACGTTGGCCACAGCCACAAAACCTCGTGGAGAGGGTGTAGCAGGATGTCGCAGATAGGGCCATGCACAGAGCCACGGCCACGACAACGGGCCCGGTTGTAGAAACGGACAAGGCCGTGGTGTGGGTTTTCCCCACCCCTGAGTGATGTTAGTAGGGACCACTAAAGACTGGAATTGGATCAAAAGTGTGGGTTCATGTTTTCAGACGAGAATGGAAAATAAATTAACTTTTTGACGAATTCAATTTTCTCTGTTACTTTCTCCCTTCTTGTTGACCAACATTGCTCACTGAAACTTGCATCTCCAGACAAAATGCATGATCAAACGCGCTTTGTGGTGGCACCACTGTCCACTATGCAAGATTCGTGTGACATGGTGACTGAAGCTCCAAAAACAAGGAGCTCAATCACATATGCTATATACCCTAAACCCACATATACCTTTAGTCAAATGTTTCGATCCATCCAAATCAAAACACTAGAAGGTGGTAGCTGAAATCACACATAGTCACAAGATATATACCTGAGTGTGTGAATCATGGAAGTTGCAGTATCCACCGTATCAATTCCGTATTTATCATAAGCTCGGCTTCTTGTCATTGAGGTTGTTCACTTGGAAGAGCAGAGGCAACATGACGATGTTATTTAGAGGACACCTAGCTGATGCTCCTTTGAATGTGATGGTTGACACTGGAAAGGATGACTCCTTTGCTAGCCTTGGCTTTATGTGACATGTGGGCCTAAAGTACGAGCCATTGAATGACACAGTTATCATCGGTGACAGACGTATCATACCCGTGATTGGTACCTATAAAGTGTAATTTTGTACGCAAGGGTACACAGAGAGTTTCAGATTCAATTTGTTTAATCTCCTTGGCCCATTTGACGTGGTGTTAGGCGATCCCCGGCTCCGTAGAAGCAAGGCTCTTATGTGTTTTGAACCAAATCGTTTGATCCTTTGAAAGGGAAAGTGTCACTTTACGCTGATTCTGAGTACTGAATTATCTCTGACTTGACCTTAAGTCTATGCCAACTTGTCTACGATACAGGTTAAGAGAAGTATTCGACAATTTTTTCAATACTTCTTGGCTCGGCTATAGAAATTAGATGGTAACGTGAAGGAAGGAATGCCACAAGAGATCAAATCTTTACTGGTGGAATTCTCGGATGTATTCCAAGTTCCACTGGCTGGAATTCCACCAAAACGACACATTGGCCACACAATTTGGCTACAACCCATTTATGGTCAATCACCCCAAAACTACACACTGATAAACTAGTTTATAGTTTTAGAACATACATGGAGGATGTTTCTAGGAAATGAGTTACCATAAATATGAATGCTTCCTAGAAGTTACGTGTAAATCCTAAATACACAAATACTTCAGTGTATACTACCTGGGAAGTTTCATTGAACTTCCTTTGAATTCTCATACCTTTCAGTATAATTTCAAATGCTAGTCATTCTTATTTATGAGCAACACATAAGTGATAGATATACACTTTTTGAATGTGTCTTATTTTAATTTGTGCCTGATCACCCCAAATCATAAACTTCATAAAAAGTGGACAAGACTGAAACATAAGTTGAGGATCGTTTGAAAAAAATGACAGTTAACAGCGTTTTTTATTAATACTTGCTACAATCATGTGCATAATATGTCTTATGTACATGCATACAATAATTTAACTGATTGTTCCTAAGACCTGGATGACTTTAAAATTATTTCGGATAGAAAAAATAAGATTTCTGTCAGATATCCCTTCAACACATCATTTTTGTGAAATAGAACCCACTTTTGTATTTGTGCAACGTATGTGCTATGTCTGTATTATACTATTGGACGCATAAGTGTCCCTCTTTTTTTGTACGCCTAAAATGCTTCTTATGTGTTGAAATGGGGATCCGGACACTCGGGCGGCAGGAACCAAAGGTCAAGCAGGGAGCCCCCCCCCCCCCCCCCCTTCGACAGGATCGGAATGGATTGGGGGGTGTATTGTGTTCTGTATCTGGTGGGGTTCAGAAATTTTACACATGTGTAGAAATACACTTGTATCGCTTTCGTGTACGATGTATTTGTTTTTCTTGCCCCCCTACCGCATTATTAGACAATGAAAGATCGACGATGCCGATCGACGATCCGAATCGACATTCGCTTCCTACAAAAACAATTCACATGTCTGTTATTGCAGTTTTCTACCCGCTTCAGCAACCGATACACTCGCTAGATACATTTATTACATTTGGAGGGGGGGGTCGTCGTCGATCCCCCCCCCCTTCCCCCTAGGTCGAAGTGTATCGGGGGTTTGTATTGGGTATTGTATCTGGAGAGGGGTCGACTTAGCCCA
Organism: Penium margaritaceum; assembly: GCA_023375785.1. NCBI lineage: Eukaryota > Viridiplantae > Streptophyta > Zygnematophyceae > Desmidiales > Peniaceae > Penium > Penium margaritaceum. The sequence goes on along the minus strand of SZWC01004487.1, from coordinate 54,818 downwards.
AATGTGTACAAATACACATGTGAACGTTTTTGACTGTGTGCAAGAGACACCGCCCGATACACATCCCCAATACATCCGCGATGTTATAGGGGGGGGGGGGGGG
>SZWC01004487.1:17443-32971 GCA_023375785.1 Penium margaritaceum | reverse complement strand
GATAGCGGAGACACGTGCTCGCCAAGCCTGTCACGTGGCGGCGTTGCTCCCTTGTCTCACGCGCTCCGCCGGCCGTCGACCCTTGCCTGCCCCCGCTAGCAAACCTATTTGTGTCCTTGTGATTCATGTGGCATACTGTGCTCGCTGTGATGCGCGACCTAGATTAGACCCCAACTTGCATGTTTGTAGGTCTAGTTTAGGTTTCCTAATTTCTGACCTAGTATGTGACTTCGTAGGTGCGAACGCACCTTTTCTGGGCACACAGGGCGATTTCGTCCTCGCACCCTGTCGAGCGGCGGCGAGCTTTGCTCGCCGCCGATGGGTGAGACTCGACTATCGAGTCTCACCCGTAACAAGGGGAAGACTTGTTACTAGGGCACTTGTATTTTTTTCTACTTACTTCGCATTAGGGTTTTGGAGCTCACGTGCTCCATGCTTAACGAAACGAAGCGCCGTTAGTCTCATTCTCTTCGTAGCCTAGTTCTCAGCCTCGCAGGCAACGATGTCACACAGACGCGTAAAAACGTCATATTTGTTTTGGCAAAAATTCGAGTTCCGAAACTGGAAACTCGTGCAAACTCATGAGTTTGAGGCTACGCCTCACCTGTTTTGGACCCAAGACAGGAGGGTAAGATGAAAACAGAAATGAGCCTCCGAAGACATCAAATATGCAAGTCTCTCTACATGGGTCATTGATGAAGGTTGCCCCTAGAGTGACGCAGAGGGGAAAATCCCTCGAGCGAGCTCTAGACGCCATTCTACAAAATCTGATGACAACTTCCGTGCCGGAGCTGGAGACTCCACTCGTTACATTGCTACTTGAGTAGTAGCAACGTTAGATGGATATTTGGAGTTTTTTGTGTTTGACAGTGAGGGGATGGCTTATATAACACCAAAAACTAGGTATACACATCTTTCATCCCATTTTTTCTCAATCACAATCGAGCAATGAACTTTTTTTACTCAAACCCCTCATTGGGATTTGTGGTTCTTTGTTTGGTGATGGCCTTGCTTTTGCCAAAACTAGAAAACCCTAAATCCTAATATGGGATTTGTGTGTCAAGAAAAGAGAAAGAAGTCATCGCTCAATTTCAGTTTGCAATGGGGTGGTGGCTCCATCATTGGACAAGAGGGGCACCATGAGAGTTCTCCTACGAGCAGTATGCAACTTGTTTCAGGTCAAACGGTCAACTATGGTGGGAGATAGAGTCAAAAAGGTCTGGCGGACGTCAAAACCCAACAAGTGTCTGAGTAAGAGAGCGCAGCTCTCTTACGGGTGAGGATCGCTAGTCAATCCTCACCCTGCGGCCGGCGATCGAAGCTCGCCGGCGAACTGCAAAGTGCGAGGGCGAAGCCCTTGCACGGCCCTCGAAGTTGGGTTTCCGAACTCGGATAACACAAGGGCAGATGATCAAACACACTAGGAAGCAGACCAGCGTGCCCTGTGCACTCACGACCACAAGGAAAAGTATATACAAAGGAATTAACACGCTCCCTTGGAAGTGAGTGCGGCAGGCTTGCAGCCTATCTGATGTATTTGGAACAGGAGGGATGAAGAGGATAGAGCTTTGGTGAGGAAGTCGGCCAGTTGTGCCTCCCCATTGATGGCACAGACTTGGATGACCCCAACGTCAGCAGCTTCGCGCACAAAGTGGTACTTGACGTTGATGTGCTTTGTGCGTGGATGCAACACCCCATCATTTGCAGCAATGTGACGTGCAGCAGAGCTGTCACTATGCAGCGATACAGCAGGCACATCCAGGTCCAATTCTTGCAACAAGCGCGCAAGCCAGATCCCTTCACACGCCGCTTCACCCAGTGCCATGTACTCTGCTTCAGCAATGCTCCATGCAACACACGACTGCTTTGCATTACGCCACGACACGGCTGTACCCCACACCCGAAACACATATCCACCACGACTGCGGACTGCACGATCACGAGCATAGACACTGTCACAATAGCCATCAAGAATGGAATCCAAAGTCGGGGCAAACACCAGTCCAATCTCAGCCGTGTCCAACACATAACGCAGCAGTTTCAGCAGTGCCTTGTGATGCATACTGCATGGTTGCTGGCTGAACTGGGCAAGCACATTGACTGCACAAGAGATATCTGGTCGGGTTGTAGAAGCCAAGTATGACAGGCTGCCCGTGATCTTTCGGTACAAGGTGGCATCAGTGACTGGTCCGTAGTCTGTTTTCCGTACGTCAAGCAGGTGTGCGTAGACATCTGGGCTCATGGGTGACTTCTGTGGGGGTAGGTGCTGCACTAAATGGTGGAATCGTGTGGTGAGATGAGTGATGAATCGACCCTGATGCAGCGTCAGTGTTCGTGCTGATCTGTCTCTGACTTGGTCATGCCGAGGAAATTCTGTGCTTCTCCCAAATCTGTCATGTGATAGTGTGCTGTGAGCAGTGTTTTGGTCTGTGCAATGAGTGAGAGTGAAGGGGACAAAATCAACAGGTTATCCACATAGACAAGCAGGGCGACCGGTACACCACCCTCCCATCGAAAGAAGAGGGACGGATCGCAGAGGCTTTGGGTGAAGCCTCCAAGATCCAACGTGCGCCGGATTTCCTTGTTCCAACACCGTGGGGCTTGTTTGAGACCATAAAGAGCTTTCAACAGTGACCACACTCTGTCAGTTCCATCTTCGAAGCCTTCTGGTTGTTTGAAGGACAGTTCCTCTTCAAGAGGGCCATTGAGAAAAGCGTTTTTTACATCCATTTGATGAATGTCCCAGTCCTCATGTGCCGCAACTGCCAACAACGCGCGGCCTGTCCCATACTTCCCGACAGGGGCATAGGTGTCGGTGAAGTCCTATCCCGGGATTTGATTGAACCCCTTAGCCACTAGTCTGGCCTTGTATTTTTTAATCAGACCGGCTAGGTTGCGCTTGAGTTTGAACACCCATTTGACATCAATTGCTTTCCTTCCCGGTGGCAAGGGAACCAGTTCGTAAACACCATGGTCCAGGAGAGCATTTAGCTCCGCCACCATAGCCTTCTCCCACTCAGGTGCATCGGCACGCCCCCTAGCCTCTGTCAACGTATGAGGTTCGGTCAGTGAGGTTTCCCTGTCTGTCACCCCAACTGTGTGATAGAACTTTCTGTAATCAACCCGAGGCACGGGGCGCTGTGACCTCTGCACAGGCTCGGCAGGAGGTCTTGCGTCTGCGTCGTTGTGCCTGCCCACGGGATCTAGACCAGGTGGTGAGGAAGGGGCACCTGAGTCAGTGCTCACGAGATCTGTGGGTGTGAGCAGATCTGTAGGTACAGGTGAGACTATGCCTGCACCAAGGTCTTGAGGCACTGCCTGGGCAGGCCGCTGTGCTCGGCTAGGGACAAAGACAGGCACACTCACGTACTCCGGGTAGTGCTCGGAACGTGGCATGGGCGGAGCTTGCCGCAGTGTCCGGAACTCCTTGTACAAAATATGCTCCAAAAAGGACGCGTCTCGACTCTCGACAAAGGCATGGTTCGTGGGGTCCCAGAACCGCCAGGCCTCCGAGGCGTGAGAGACTCCAACAAACACACACCAGCGGCCTCGAGGGCTGAGTTTGTTATCAGGTTGAGGTTGAGGAAACCAAACGCACGCCATTGTTCCCCATACCCGCGCTGGCCGAAGGTCAGCCTTCTCCTTAAACCAGCATTCCCATGGTGTCACCGCCTTGGGCAGTGGACCTTGTGGGACACGGTTCCAAACCCAAGTGACATACTTGACTGCCTCCTCCCAAAAACTGAACGGTAACCCAGATTCTGTAAGCAACGTTCGGAGTGCATCACCCAACATTATGTGCCACCGTTCCGCAACGCCGTTCTGTTGTGGCGTGTAGGGTGCGGTGGTCTGATGTTCAATGCCTCTGACCTTGGGTTCGTTAGTCAGAGCTCCAATAAATTCCCCTCCCCTGTCAGTTCGCAGTACTAAAAGTTTGCACCCTGTCTATCGTTCTGCTAGAGCTATCCACTCTGTGATAGCTCTTTGAGCATCAGCTTTGTTTTTCAGCAAAAAGGCCCAGCAGAAGCGGCTGTAATCATCTGTGAGAATCAGAACATACTGGGACCCGTATTGCAGTGAGGGGACAGGCATGGGTCCCGTAAGGTCTGCATGAACTAGGGCAAGGGGTGATGTACTGTCGCTGAAGGACTTGGGGAATGTCTGTCTATGTGCCTTACCTTCATGACACTCTAGACATGCACCATCCTTGAGACCATGAGCACAGTCAGTCGGGCAGATGCCATGTGCAGTTTCATGCTTCAGCATGTCTGTTACAGCGTCAGTATGTATGTGCTCCAGTCTGCGGTGGATGAGTTCAGTGTGCTTGGAGTCTGTGCCAGTTACAGTGTGGACTTGTGGTCGGTGTGAATGTGTCTGAACGAGTGGAAAAAGGGTGAGCCGGTACAACATGTCAACGTGAAGGGGTCCATCAGCCAGCAACTCACCAGCAGCATCATAGATCATGCATCGCTGCCTCTGCATCACGGTGGACATGTTGGCTTGTTTGTCCAGCTGTCCACCCGACAAGAGATTAACTTTCAACCATGGGACATACAGCACGCCTCCAACCACAACACTCCCCCTGTCGCTTGCAGCGCAACTGTGCCCATGCCCTCAACATGCAAGATCTCCCCTGATCCAGTTCTCACACCATCCACACCATGCGTCGCGTGCAGTGCAACAAACAGCTGACGATGCGGGGACATATGATGCGACGCAGCAGTGTCAAACAGCCACTCATGCATGGGTAGGAAATGGCCTGTAGTGACATGGGTGTGACCTAGCCGCTGACCTGTGCGCTGTGATGTAATGTGTGGTGGAGCCATGGCGTCTGTCTCAGGGAGTTGAGGCTCCAATGGGGCTGTCCAGCTGAGCCCAGGTGGTAGAGCAGTTGGCTGCTGAGCCTGAGTCGTCTCTGTGTACACGCGCATGGCCCACTCTGGTACAGGCACGGGAGTGTGCGAGAAGGGCGGCATGTAGTAGGGGTCGTGGTGGGTAGTTGGTGCAGGTGCCGATGGCGAGGAAAATGTCTGTTGTATCTGCGGCCCAAACATTGGTGCACCAAAAGGAACCACGGTTGGTATTGGGATATTTGGTCCCGTACTCTGTGACCCACTCCAGCCAGCAGTTGGGTGATGTGACTGCTGCTACTGAGTCCACTGGCGCTGCTGCTGCTGCTGGGGCCACTGGCGCTGCTGCTGCTGTGGCGGCTGCCACTGGCGTTGCTGCGGTCGCTGCTACTGCTGCATGTCCATCATTTGGCACTGCAGTGTGGAACAGCGACGCCAAAAGTGTCCTGTCTGGTTGCAAAAACTGCATCTCTGATCTTCGTGTTCACTTCCTCGGCCGCCACCACCACTCCCTGCGGCGCCTCTCCCTCCTGTATTGTTGACCCCGGTCTGTGTGCGTGTGAAATGGATGGACGGTTCTGGGCCAGCTGAGGTGCCTTGATGCACATAGGCTGTCGGGGCACCCACAGTGTCAAGGACTTCCCCTTCGAGAATATCTTCGTAATTGCAGAGTTGAGCGAATATTACAGACAGGTCGATGCCCTCGATCTCGGCCACGGGGTGACAGCGGAAGACATCCTGACGAAAGTCTCTGTACTGCTCGCCCAGGTCCAGGAGCACAACATCCAGCCACTCAAGGATGGAGCATTCAGCACCGAGTCCAAGTAGACGTCGCCGGATGTCCATAGCCTTGTCCCAGTAGTCAGCTACCGGTGCTCCAGGTTTGGGGAAGAGGTTGCGTAGCTTGTCCCGCAATGTCACGACAAGTGTCATGCCCTGTTCCTCCTGGCAAATCGAAAGGTGCTTCCAAGCCTCATGTGGCCGAGGGTCTCCCGTACGAGAGTCGGTTGGGTCTGCTCCCTTTCCCCTGAAACGATACTCGCGCAGGGCATATGACTGCGAATCAGGAAGAGCACGACGCAGTGTATTGAATGCGCGAAGGAGGACTTGCGCATCAGCCGTGTTTGGAGCCGGCTAGAGGTAGTAGCTCTCCAAGCCGTGCTCAGCGGACCAGTCCAAGAAAGGTCCTTCCAAGCTACGAAGTCTCTGGTACCTAGCTGAGGCGGTGACAGATCCTTGGATCCCAAGCCCAGTTGAGCGACGGCGGCGGCCGTGAGGTTCACGGCCGAAGGATCACCGCCGTCACCGCCTTGAGCACCATCGGCCCTCCCACCAGCTACGCTGCCCCCGGCGTTGGACATCCTCACTGCCGGGGAGGCGAAAGTTGACTAGAGATTGCTCTTGCCGATCAAGGAAATTTCGGCAGCAATTCGCCGGGCCCACTTTGGGCCCAGTTTTCGGATGAGAGCCTTAAGCTCTGGAAAAACCGCCTTAGGACCTGTTGGGGTACCTGTAATCAGCCCCCAAACCCGACCCAGCCCGTTCCCACCCCACCTGCACGGTCCCCCACTGTTAGGGGACCCTTGGGGTGCCTAGCGGGTCGGCTCCGCCGTCCCATGACCACCACACGGACCGTGGGTGGCTCCGCCTCCTCAGCACTTATATTGCGGCTTGCGCGGCCCCCTCTGGGCGTGTTTGATGCCCCCACACTGGCCGCGGGGCTGCCTGCGGCTACAACGGCTCGTGGGCGAACACGTGTCCTAGTCTGGCCGCCCCTCGTTTTGCTTGCTTCCCCTCCCTCGAGTCTGTTTGAGGCCCTCGAGCCCGCTCTGATACCATGAGAGTTCTTCTACAAGCAGTTTGCAACTTATTTCAGGTCAAATGGTCAACTATGGTGGGAGATAGAGTCAAAAAGGTCTAGCGGACGTCAAAACCTAACAAGTGTCTGAGTAAGAGAGCACAGCTCTCTTACGGGTGAGGATAGCTAGTCGATCCTCACCCTGCGGCCGGTGAGTGAAGCTCGCCGGCGAACTGCGAAGTGCGAGGGCGAAGCCCTTGCACGCCCCTCAAAGTTGGGTTTCCGAACTCGGATAACCCAAGGGCATATGAACAAACACACTAGGAAGCAGACCTACAATTTTCCTACCCAGTTTCAGGTGCATGGACTAATCTAGGCATCGCAAGCATGTGACGGCACTCCTGTCAAGATAAATCCCTACATGTGAGTAGTCAAAGGAGAGGGACTATAGACTACGCTGCCAGGGTGGAGGCGAGCACACAAGAGCACGAATCCCGGGGCGACAAGCTGATACGCCATGATGTCGTCCGCTCACGATGTGTCGCCCCCACTTCCTGGACCAGCGTGCCCTACGCACTCACAACCACAAGGAAAAGTATACACAAAGGATTTAACACACCAATCTAAAATATTATTCTCTCATTGGTTTCAAAATTGGGGGTGAGCTTCTAAAATAGTTTTCCACTATGAGCATGGTTGTAAAAAAACTTGTAACGTGTGATCTTGACAAATCATGCCATACTGAGGACTCCATTTTTGTTTGAGCTGAAAAAATATTTGCTGCAATCTTGGTGGATAGTTGAAAATGGATACATCACTAACCAACATAAGATTATGCAAGTAAGACAACAGAAGAAGATTATTGGAAAGTATGTTCAGATGAACTGTGTTCTTGTTATGTCCTCATGAGAGGAGTCAGCGACCATGTAATGTCGAGCGATATGGAACTTCTTGGATCCTGGCCTACCAAAAACTCCACTGCGGTTGCCATGGACGTAATTGTTAGCCGGCCTGAAGGCTGGGATGGTCGTTTTGACGCATAGTCCATTTTGGTGTCAGGTCGGTGACAATGTTCCGAATTGTTTTCACTTCTCAAGCGATCTTTGTGTGGAAATTTTCATATTGGTCCAGCCTTTGTTACTTCGGTGACGTACACGAGTCCCTAAACTCAGCGAGTGAGTATTTTTGTTCTTATATTAATGGCTCACGGCATGACAACCTCAAGATCTTTACGCCAATTGGCCCAGGATCTTTTGGCCACCATGCCTGACCTTTGGTGTTCCGTTCCAGAAGATTCTGGCTACTTTGACCAATTTCAAAAGAGGTAGAAAGAGTTATCATGAACCATATCGATATTTTGATTTTGTTTGGCCAAATTCTTGACGGCGCTAGACTTTTCTAAATCCGTGCCTCGATATTCTTGAAGCCTTCCAACTTCTCGGTGGAGCTTCTCAAAGCAGGCACTCACGGCATGACCTTGCACGTGTCGCTCTGCTCAAGCGCCAAGGACCTAACATATGCCTCATTCACATACTTGTGATTGGATAAATGTACTCAATTCACTGGACAATTTTCATTAAAATACACTAAATAGTTCTTACAAACTACCCATTTCCCCCAAAATCGTCGAATTGTCCTTTTTCCCGCACCTCATCCCTATGAACCACCTACGTATCCCTCAGCGTAACACGTGGTATCAGAGCGATGTATTGTAGGAGCAACCAACGCATTAACTACCTAGTGACAACCTCCCACGAGTCTTCAGTCTTCACATCTCCACCGTTGAGAAGATCACAGTCTTTGGAGCCAGCGTAACTGGCGATGAACAGCCGTCATCGGCAAACAATCCGAAAATGAAGGATCAGCAGCACGCAAACACAGATCCTCTCCTGACAAACTAGACAGCAACGGTTTTTGCTGTGAACGGCATAACACCAAGGAACCCGATGGCCAACCTGGTGACAGACCCCTCGGGCTAGAGGAACCCTTCAACCCTGCCACTACCTATTGGGTTGAAACCTGGTGCAATGGGAGGCACCGGCTAACAAGCTTGAATCAACAGAGGAGACATGTACCAGAAATTTTTGAGAGCCTCATCACCCATGTGCTCCAACAACTCAACGCAGTAATGGAGGAACTTTGAAATTCACGTGCCCGCGAAGTAGAACTCACGAAGGGAAATCTTCAACTCTCGAGTGAACTCCAGATTCAACCGGCATTCCCCGAGCCATTTGATCTGGCCAAATTCAAGGGGCCGATGGTCAGGATGTGGCTGACGAGTTTGGAGGTGTATTTTACCACTGCAAGGGTCAACAACAATAAGAAGAAAATTTAAATCACAGCCTCGCTTTTCAATGGCACGGCTTGAATTTGGTGGTTTGATCTAAAGATCATCCAATGGCAGCAAGAGACCTACGGAGCCAGATCAATGGCTCACGTGATGACTCTAACATCGTCCATTGTAGGCGTACTACCTCTCTAGCACATTAATTCAACGTGGCATGACTCGCTGATACCACCAGAAACGTGAAGCGACTTTGCATGCATTATCCTCGCTCATTTTAGGAAGCTAAAGGAGATGTATAACGTGTAATACACACTTCAACATATGTGTCAATAGTTTAGCATGGCGGAGTAAAGATATTGTTTCCACAAAATCATCACTTGCACTGACCTTGCTCCCGACACATTGTAATTCTATGAAACAGCCTCAAGCGAGATATTCAGCAAGCAATCTCTATTTTTGGCATCTAAGACAACCTTCCATGAATAATCGTTGAAGCTGAACGCATGAATAGCGTCAACTATAACACTCGGATGCAGGAATCCAACGGCAAATGACTCCAAAGCCACAATTCATATTGTGGTCGTGGAAAGTCATGGTCGACAAAGAACTCATCGTGATGGAGATTCACGCGGTCGATCAATGCTATCAAGGACTCTAGGACATGAAGGAAGCTGGGTCATATCTCGCATGACTGTCAGAAACGGCATCAGCGGGCCAATGAGGGGAGGGGTAGTTGTACAGAAAAAATAAGCAGTGGAGAAACAATAAAGAATAGGAGTAGACAGCAAGGCTCCTCTCTACACGAAAGAATCTTCGCCGACCGATCACCCATCTGAGCAACCCATATCACCGCAGACGAGGATACCTGAGAATGTAAAGTTCGACGAGGAGTATGAGGATGACAAACCAACATTACTATTACAAGTACAACCACGGGGTTAAGAAGGCTGCAAAATGGTACCAGAATTATTGGATTATGGAGCTTCTTGCAACTTTATAAACAATGACATGGTTTGGAAGCTAGGTTTGCAGATCGGACCGGTATCATTTGAAGAAGGAATCGTTGATGGACAACTACAGGTCCATCAACGTTGATAAATCTCCGACTGCAGATTGGAAATTTGCACAACATATTGGTTTGGAGAATTTGCCCAATGAGTGACCACAAAATCATCCTCGGGTGACATTTCTTACGCCGGCACAATCTCTAGGTGGACTAGAGCAGCGGATTGGTCTATGTCAACATCGCTAGCAGAAAATGAGACCTGCCTCAGGTTCAGCGATCCACGACACAATGGCGGTTACAGGAAGCAGCATAGGTTGAAGCAACAGAGGAAGTTGTGGCAGCCAAAAAACGCCAACCGGTGTCTGAGGACGTGGCCAAAAGGCACCAAAAATGTGATACTCAAGCGTGGCTAGACCACATGGAGGCAAGAGAAGCAAAAGAAATCACAACTGCCGAAGCAACAACATCGACCTCCAGATCCAATTAATTTGCAACAGTATTGGAGGAGTTATCAACACTTATCGAGGAGTTTGAAGGGGTTTTTCGCGATGAGCTGTCCGAAAGATACCTCTGTAGCACAACATTGATGATAAGATAGACGTGAAGCCAGGTAGTAGACCAACGGTGAAGGGGACCTATTCGATGAGCGATCACGAGTTGACTGAACTCAAGAAGCAGCTGGACGAGACGCTCGGTCACAGGTTCATCAGACCTTGCACGTCACCATATGCGGCACGTCTATTTTTTGTGAAAAAGAAAATCGGAGAGATGCGGATGTACATGGACTACCAAGTATTCAACGACATCACCGTCAAGAACGGCTACCCCTCCCGCGAGTCGACGAACTTTTCGACGAGTACCGTGTGGCCCAAATTTTCAGCAAAATTGAACTATGCATCGGTTATCTTTGAATTCATGTATCTGATAAGGACGTCAAGAAATTATTCCACACCAGATAAGGGCAATTTGAGCTCACCATCATGATGTTTGGACTCACCAACTCTGCCAAAATATTGATGGCGGCAATGAACAACATTTTCCGCACACACCTCGACGACTTCGTCGTTGTGTATCTTGACGAAATCCTTGAAGCACCTCAAAGGAGTATGATGAACATCTTCAAAAGGTTTTTGAGGTTTTACAACAAGAGATTTTTTTAAGACTTTTTTTTTAAGACTGGTCACGGCGACCAAAGTGTGACTTTGGTCGCCGTTCCATCGAGTTGATGGGCCACATCATTGGCGGTGTACGGATCACCATGGACCGGAAAGAGGTGGAGGGGGTCATTGATTGGCTGAAGCCCACAAATGTTTCGGACATCCAAGTATTATTGGGCTTCTGCAACTACAATCTTCGATTCGTAAACAACTATGCATGAGTGTCAGCGCCTCTCTCCAGTCTCACTTGAAAAACCACCAAGTGGAATTGGGAGGAAAGCAAAGAGGATTCGTTCAGCTCTATGAGAAATGCTCCAACCTTGATGCCTCACAATAGAAAGATCTTATGATGGACTACATCATGGCCATCGACGCATCCGATGGAGCCATCAGATATGTTCTCCTCCAAGACAATGGTGTTGGGGAAAAACTAGGCACGTATATGTCAAATTTTCTAAATGGGCAATTTTCTTGCAGGAATGTTTATTCCAAGAAAATTACGACAAGACCAAGATCTGGTTTGACGACACCTACTGACGACGGTGATTCACAGGCCAAGTTTCTGTTCCACCAAACGAGGACCAACTGAGAATGCTATTTGAGGAGTACGACAACACCAGTCCAGTTGGACACTTCAACGAGGACAAAAGGCTCAAGAAGCTGCTAGAGTACCATTGGTGGGACAAGATGCAAACCGACATGTCAGCTTTCTACAATTTTTGCGACACTTGTCAGCGACAAAAATCTCGTCACACGAAGCCAGCTGGTCTACTCCAACCCCTACATGTTCCATCGAAGGCGTGGGTCAATGTCAGCATGGATTTTGTGACGGGATTGCCCACCAACCCTGAGGGTTGTGACCCCATCCTCATCAAGGAGGACGGGGTTTCTACAATACCATAGTTCATTTCGACGACGACCACCGTCACCGCAAAAGGAACAGCACGGTTGCTTCTAGAATCAGATCGTACTGCTTGCCTAATAGCATGGTGTTTCATCTTATCTTGCACATCAGCAAGCTCAAGCACTACCGGAACACTAATGCGAACTTCCCCGAAAGAAACGTCGCAACACTACCTCGTGTGCAAGTTGATGAGGATAGATAGTACGTGATTGAAGATATCCTCGCACATTGACATTGTGGAAAAAGACAGAGTATCTGGTCAAGGGGCACGGCTGTGACGCTGTGCAAAAGACCTGGGAGCCCTACAACAACCTCTGAGACACCGATCTCCTGATCGATGGCCACTACCTTTGTCAATGGCCTATGTCTGCTAACGCGCCAGGACATCGTGGCTTAAATGGGGAGAAGTGTTACATCCCTAACGTACAAGAGTCCTTTAAGGACGGTGTAATAATGTATCCATCGTTTCGGTTGATAGATTAGCGGTGTCCATAATAAAAAACAGAAAGACGGCGGAGTCCAAAGTCAATAACGGAAAGACGGCGATGTCTAGAGTCGCGAACGAAATGACAGCGGTGCCCATGTCTTTCATCGTGCAAGCAAAAATGGGCACGGCTGATATATATTTCATGTATATAACACATTTGACATTGATTTTGACTTCGAGCTTCGCCGGTCATCGCGAGCTCATAGGAGGAGTTTCGCGGCGAAACCATCCTGTGAGCTCGCGATGACCCTGCCAAACCCCCCAATTAAGCTAGGGGGTTTGTCGTCACCTTGGGGGGGTTTGCAGGATGCGGCACACACTATGATAGAAGAAAGGGGACCTGCCGGGCCCCACTACCGCGGAATCCGGCAAGTACCCGGGCAAGTAAAAAATAAAACCCAAACCCCCTAGTGTAACTAGGGGATGTTGGTTTCCGTGCATCTCTAATCGTACTCTGTTGTGTCCTCCCTGCTTGTGTACATCGGCGTGCAGATGATTGACGGCGAGACTCGACGCTGCTGGAGTGTCGCTCGGTGGAGCCGACGCGTGCTCAGGCCCACTCACCGTTCGCTGGAGCCTTCTCCCTCCGACGATGCGCTCAGCTCCATCGGCAGGCCTCCTCGGCGGTCGGGCTACCGGCGGTCACTGCCACTGCAGATGCTATCTGCATGCACCTAGAGTTGTGTCTGGTTGTGGCATTGCGTCTGCAGCATCATGCGGTGCCTAGGGTCCATGTCTCCTGCTGTGTGGCCCTGTGTGGCATCGCTGACTATCGTAGGCATTGCCTGGGTTCGGGCAGCCATAACTCTTTGCTGCTATTTTTCAAACTGATTCTGACTGCACGACTGCGTTTGCAGCGTCGATATTATGGTTATGGTCCAGTTTTCAGGCAAAACGGACGACGCCCGGGTTTTGGGCTGTCGGGCGTCTGGCAGGGCTCACCGAGAAAACCCTGCCTGCCACAAAATAGGTCTAGGACTCTTTTCTGATTGGCTGGTTAGCTGAGTAACAAGTTGTACACTAGTGGGGGGGAGCTAGAACTTGGAGGGGTCTCCCATTGTTGCTTATTCTTCATTCCTAATCAGTCACTTTCAGTTTTCAACTGCTTTCTGGCGCTAACACTGGCGCGCGCGTTTCTGAGTAACAAAACCAAAGCTTCCAGACTTCGACTCTAGAGCAGCAGACTAAGGGGACAGCAGACTTAAGCAACGAGTGTGGAAGCCTGCACGCCGCATCAACAACACTATTGCCCCAACTTGCAACCTAGGTCTTCCATCTTGGTATCAGAGCCAGAGCGTAGCAGCAGCAGCACAAGGTTGGCGTACAGGTGCCAGACAACGCCGGTGGACCCCCATACGTACCAATGCAGGGGAAATGCTGCCGAATTTTTTTCGGCAGCATTGACCCGCCTGGTGGCGGCTTCAGATTTTTTCCCACGGCCACTGGGCCAGGGGAAATGCTGCCGAAATTTTTCGGCAGCACTGACCCCCACGCGTGACGCGAGGAGGTGAGCGGCAGGCCGCGTTCAACACCAGCAGGCGACCACGCACGCTGCAACGTCATCCAGGTGCAGTGACTGGCACCAGCATGCAGCAACAGCAGTCTGTAGCAGCGGCAGCCACAGGCAACGGCACCGAGCAGTGACAGCAGTAGCCAGCAGCAGCTACGTGCAATAGCAGCAGCAGTTAGAAGCAGCAGCTCATAGCAGCCCGCAGCAGCAGCAGCCTGTAGCAGCAGCAGCCCACAGCAGCAGTAGCCCACAGTAGTAGCAGCCCGCAGCAGTAGCTCGCAGCAGCAGCAGCCCGCAGCAGCAGTATCGCGTAGTAGCAGCGAGCAGCAGCGGTAGCAAGAAACAGGTGCAGCAGCGTGCAGTAGCAGCAGCAGGCTCCAGCAGCCGTAGTAGCGAGCCGCAGCAGTAGCCAGCTAGAGTAGTAGCAGCAACGAGCAGCTGCCAGCAGCAGCCAGCAGCGGTTGCTGCTGCTCGCAGCCCGCGACGAGCGAGCAGCTAGCAGCAGGCCGCTGCTACCAGCGAGCAGCAGCCCGCTGCCAGCGAGCAGCGACCCGCTGCCAGCGAGCAGCAGCCCACTGCTCGTAGCAAACAACGGGCAACTGCCCGCAGTGACAAACAAAAAAGAAAAAGAAAAAATAAAAAAGAGAAAAAAAAATCCCCCACCCCACCAGCTGCTCTGCCGCGGCGGTAGCAGCTGCCATAGCTGCTGCAGCAGCCATACCAGCCGCAGCAGTCCATAGCAGTAGCACTTGCTGCTGTAACTACAGCCGCAATAGCAGCAGCAGTAGTAGCCGCAGCCATAACAGCAACAACAATAGCAGCAACAGCAGCACCTGCATCAACAGCAGCAGCAGCAGCAGCGAGAGCAGCACCAACAGCTACAGCAAAAGCAACAACAACAGCAGCAACAATAGTAGCAGCAGCAGCTGCTGCAACAGCAGCAGCGGCAACAGCAGGTGCAGCAGCGGTCCCAACAACCGCCGCTACTGACGTCAGCATCTCGCTGCTGATGTCACTACTGATATCACTACTCACGTCATCAATACACACAAAAAAACAAAGGGTTCGGTCACCATATACCCGAATAGTAGAAATATAAAACTCATTCGCCCGTCGTCGAGCGAGAAATAACCCAAGTACCCATCGGCCGCCGCTACCGCCACGCCAGTAACAACGAAAACAAACAAAAATGCATGGCGAGACCACATGCCATGCGCTGAGGACGCATGGTATGCGGCGCCCTCCGCTAGTATCACAAACCCTTTCGTTGAAGGGTTTGTGATACTAGCGGGGGTAGGTTTGTTTAGAGTTTGAGGGGAGTTCGAGACTCCCCATGCGTTGAAAGGGAACCTGCTGGGCCCCGCTACCGCGGGGCCCAGCAGGAGCCCGCGCAAAAATAAAACCCTAAAACCTTTAATGTAATTAGGGGTATGGTTTGAATGCGGTTTGCGTGTTAAAATCATAGGTTTGCGTTTAAAAAAAATTGTCGAAAACGAAAGGAGGGCGTTTTCGCTCGATCGCGAGGGAGC
>SZWC01004486.1:161459-173090 GCA_023375785.1 Penium margaritaceum | reverse complement strand
CTTCTGGTGTCTCGCTTGGACTTGCACCACGAACAAGGTTTGGGGGACTTACTCCAAGGGAGCAGTGCATGCCCAACCTGTCCGTCAACCCATAGCAGTGGCCATGGGGCATAGAAGAACAACACATTTTACATGGTATCCACTCCGTGGCTCTACTTATTGAAGGTCCTTGTGCATGCAAGTTGATGCCCGGTGTTCCCAAACCATTGTTTCCCCTTCCCACCATTTGTGACTTGTATTACAAGTTGTCAACGTTGACCACACACTACATATTTATTTTGTCAACGGCAGTACATATGCCCACTTTGGTCGGTCATTGTGCATTGTAGCCACACAGTGCTATTACCTATTGAAGGTCATTGTACTTAGTACTTAAGAACTAATATTCCAAAACCATTGTTTCTCCCTCTGACCATTTGTGCCTCGTGTTATGGGTTGTGAATCTTGACCACCCATACCGAAGTTATCTGGTCATGGTCAGTGACATATGCCTGGTTTGGTTGTTTGGTGTGCATAGTAGCCACACCGTGCCACAACGTATTGAAGTTCTTTGTCCTTTCTAGCCGAAATATAGGGTTCCAAAACCATTCTCTCTCCCTGTAACCATTTGTGACTTGTGTTATGAGCTGTCAGTGTTGACCACACATAGTGGATTTCTTTGGTCATAGTCAGTGACGTATGCATCCGTTGGTTGGTCGCAGTGCATGCACGCCACACCGTGCCACTACTTGTTCGGGGTCTTTGTACTTGCTAGCTGATAACTAGCGTTCCCGACCCATTGTTTCCCCCTCTGACCATTTGTGACTCGTGTTATGAGTTATCAACGTTGACCACACACTGTGACATTGATTTGGTCATGGTTAGTGGCATATGCCTACTTTGGTTTGTCACTGTACATGGTTGCCATGCCGTGTCACTACCTACTAAAGGTCTTTGTGCTTTCTAGTTGATAGCCAGTGTTCCCAAACCATTGTTACCCCCTCTGACTACCTGTGACTCTTGTTGTGAGTTGTCAACGTTGAGCACATGAAGTGTGTTTATTTGGTCATGGTCAGTGACATATCCACACTTTGGTTGGTCTCTATGCATGGTAGCCACACTGTGCCACTACATATTGAAGGCCTTTGTACTTTTGAATTGGTCACTAGTGTCCACAAATCATTGTTTCCCCCTCTGACCATTTGTGACTCGTGTTATGAGTTTTCCAAGTTGACCACACATAGTGACATTCTTTGGTCATGGTCAGTGACACATAACTACGTTGGTTCATCATTGTACATGGTAACCACACCATGCCACTACTCATTGAAGGTCCCTTTGCTTGTTAGTTGATACCCGGTGTTCCCAAACCATTTTCCCCCCTCTGACGAGTTGTGACTTGTATTATGAGTTGTCAAAGTTCACAACACACAGCGCATTTCTTTGGTCAAAGGCAGCACATAGGCATAGTTTGCTCGGTCATTGTGCATGGTAGCCACACCATGCCTGTAACAAGATGCCCTCTTTTTTCTTGCATATTCCGGGCCTCACCCATGATTTGGGGACACTCAGGGCATTTTCCATTTTTCGGAAATATGCCAGGAGGTCTGGCTTGACCCCGACGGCTCGCAACAGCGAGGAGGAGGAGCGAGCGAGCGAGCGCGTGAGCGAGCGCCGACGTGGTGGTCACGCTGGTGCTAGGGGGCTGTTTCGCGTGAACCCCCATGCGGCGTTCCAAACACGCCACGCGGGGTGGCTTCCCCCCTCTCGACGGGTAGCATAATGGTGACGCTACCCGCCGAGGGGTCGTTTCGACGGACGGCCCCGGCAACGGATGCGGTCAACGGTAGTAGTAAAACCGGTGACTGCGACCATGCGACGGTCTCAGTTTTCTGGTGGCGTGTCCAAAAAGGCGACCGCATCCACCACCGAGAGGCATACGGGAGCAACGAGGCGGCTTGCCAAGAGACAAGATCGACCATCGATCTCGACGATTGACGGCCGGGGACTTCTTGCACCAGGCATTAGGTGCAAGTAGAGCACCAGGTTCATGTGCAAGCAGAGAACCGAGTTTAGGTGCAAGTAGTTTGTTGTAGCAAGCTAGGAAAGCAGTAGGCTGAGGCCGGACAGTATGAATACCCTGTACTCAGTTCAATCTAATTAACATGTGTTTTCCTGCTCTGGCTTCCTAAAATCTCCAAGTCTATCTTTCCGCTGCGACTGTGCTCTCCACACACCAAGGCTAAATCTCCAGAGAGCACCCCCTCGCACATCTGGTAGCAGAGCCAGAGCCACGCGTTGGGCGGAAGCGCTGCCGGAGTTTGCGGAACTTTAACGAGCGAAGGCACGGACTACGTCGGACAACGTTAAGGCTAATTGAGAGGGAGATTGTTGGACCAGACTTCGAAGCCAACGCACGAGCCAACCTCTTGAAAAAAATTCTACATTTTGAAAGCGTCCACACGGCCTACCGTGCGTGCGCGGGAGACGACAGGTGACTCCCACGCACTTCGAAGACGTCGGATTTTTGTCCCGGATTGCCGAATTGCTGCCGGAAATTTTTTCGATTGCTGCCGAAATGCTTCCAAAGGATCTCCAGTGGCTAACATCTATCTAGATCCATGGAGCAAGCCCTGCAGCAGATCATAGAGCAGCTGGAAGCCCTCAAGCTGGAGAACGAGCGGCTCAATCGGCAGATGGCTGACCTGCGGGACGGGACTAACGCTGGACAGGTTGGGGCAGCCCAATCAAGGAGTCCGTCGAGACCAAAGCCAGAGGCTCCGGAAGCGTTCAATCCCTCTGTCAAGGGAGCGAGCGTTCAGGCCTGGTTGTTTGCAATGAACAGCTACTTTGGGGCTTTGGGTCACCCTCCAGAGGACGATGCTGTGCGTGTGTCATTCGCGGTGACACTGCTACGCAGAGCAGCATTCAAGCGGTAGAGGTAGCTGAATATGCTGGCCACTCGAGGTGGAGGTGGGAACGCAGCTGTGCAACATGCCGTGTTGTGGCAGGCAGGCGCGGGGCAAGCTGAAGCTCACGTGCCGACGACATGGGAGCAGTTCGAGCAAGCCATCAGAGATCAATTTGATATCGTGAACGCCTCCATGGCCGCGTGCAACAAGCTGAAGCAACTGAAGCAGATCGGCTTGGTGCAGGAGTACACACGCCGTTTCTTGGCGTTGTGCTTGAAGATTGACGACATGAGCGAGCCGAAGATGGCAGACAAATACCATGACGGCTTGAAGGCAGAAATGCAACAGACGCTGGCACTTAGTGGAATCACGGAGTTCCACGCGATGGTAGCCACTACTGAGCGCGTGAACGCGCTACGCTACCATCAAGGGGATTTTTGTGAGAAGCAAGAGAAATTTCAGCTTTAAGCACAGCACCAACAAGCTGATCCCATGGAGATTGACGCAGTGCAAGGAGGCCAGCAGCAGCGTAAGCCACGTGGTGGGAATTGTTGGATCTGTGGGAAGCCTGGGCACCACAAGAAGGACTGCAAGAAGAAGCAGTAGGGAAACGGCAATCAGCATCAGCCAACACCAGCCGCGAAATTCCTCCAACAACTAGGGAGCTGTCAAGTGTATTACTGCGGAGCGAAGGAAACGGGAGCATTCCGGGTATCCTCCTGGAAGCCGAAATTTTATCGGCTGGTTCTGCAGACGGCGAGGGGCGCCAGACTCGCTGGCAGATGAAAGCGTTACTGGATTGCGGCGCGTCGCACTCATTCTTCAGCGACGAGCTTGCAAAGAGGTTGGGGCTTGCACGGCTACCCGGGAAGCCAGCTACGGCCAAGTTGGTGTAAGGGGAGCTGGAGTGCGGACTACCTCTGAAGCCTCTGAGGATCCATTGGGCAAGCTGTTGTGCGATGTGAACTTTTGGACGTGCCCGATGGACACCTACGGTGCCATTTCGGGGCGTGACTGGCTGTACCGGTGGAATCCTTCTGTGGATTGGGTGCGCAGCTAGGTGAAACTGAAGAGATGCGGAGCAGAGATTGTTTTGCTGTTGTGGGGAGAGGAGAAAGACTCCAAGGCAGGCAAGGTGCCGTAGTTGAGTTACGTGCAGCTGAAGTGCTGTCAGCGCAAGGGGGATTAAGTGTGCCTTGTGTGGATTTGGCAAAAGGTAGCAGTTGAAGAGGTGGAAGTGTTGGCAGCGGAGACAAAGCAACAAGAGGGAGAGCAGCAGAAAGCACCTATAGCAAAGTTGTCGGAAGGCGTCAAGGGAGTGTTCGACAGCTATAGTGACATGTTTCCTGCTGAGCTGCCAAAAGGTTTACCACCGAAGCGGGACATCGACCACAAAATTGAGCTTGTTCCTGGAGCAACTCCAACAGTGCGAGCTGCTTATCGCATGAGGGATAATGAGCTAGGTGAGCTAAGGAAGCTGTTGGAGGAGCTGACGGAGCAGGGGTTCATCAGACCGTCAGTGTCACCTTACGCTGCACCGGTCCTCTTTGTGAAGAAAAAGACAGGGGAGTTGCGGATGTGCGTGGACTATCACGCACTGAACAACGTAACAATCAAGAACTGGTACCCACTGCCAAGGGTCGAGGAGCTGTTTGACCAGCTGAGGCGAGCATAGTTCCTCGGCAAGATTGACTTGCGCTCGGGGTACCACCAGATCTGGATTGCGGAGCAGGATGTGGAGAAGACGGCGTTCCAGACGCGGTACGGTCATTTTGAGTACCTCGTGATGCCGTTTGGGTTGACCAACGCTCCTGCAACATTCATGAGCCTCATGAACAGGATCTTCCACCTCACTTGGATCAGTTCGTGGTGGTGTTCCTCGACGACATCCTCATCTACCCACGAACTCTGGAAGAGCACCGGCAACATCTTTGGCAGGTGTTGGAAATTCTTTGGAGAGAGAAGTTGTTTGCAAAGCTCTCCAAGTGTGAGTTCAAAAAAAGGGAGGTGGAGTTCCTTGGGAACATCGTCAGCGGCAAGGGTGTCCGCATGGACCCACAAAAGGTGGAAGCAGTGAAGTAGTGGCCGACGCCAAAGTGCGTGCGTGATATCCAGGTGTTCCTGGGGTTTGTCAACTACTACCAGAAATTCATCCGGGAGTACGCAGAGAAGGGTGCGCCGCTAACTCAGCTGCTGAGGAGGGATCACCAATGGGAATGGGGCGATCAGGAACAAAAGAGCTTCGAGGAGCTTAATACTTCTGTGTGTGATGCTCCGGTTCTGGTGCATCCGGATTCATCCAAGGAGTACGTCATGGTGACGGACGCAAGCGACTATGCCATTGGGGCGGTGCTGATGTAGGATCACGGGAAAGGGCCACAGCCGATTGCGTATGCGTCTCGCAAATTGCGAGGTGCGGGGTTGAACTACGGAATCCATGAAAAGGAGATGCTGGCGGTGATCCATGCATTCAAGCACTAGAGATGCTACCTCGAATTGCGGCGCTACGTGGTCTTCACGGACCATTACGCCCTGAAGTACCTGAAGACGCAGCCAAACCTCAGTCCCCGACAAACTCGCTGGATGGAGTTTCTTGAGGGGAGTTTTGACTCCGAGATCCTGTACAAGCCTGGGAAGGTAAACCCGGCAGACCCTCTGTCAAGGAGGCCAGACTTGAGCCTCAATGCCATCTCAGTGCTGATAGGATCTCCAGTCATGTATAGCCTGTTCAAGCACGGCTTTGGCATGGACAGTGAGTTCACGGGTGGTACGCTGAAAGACACCACGTGGCATGGAGTGTATTGGCGAAGGGGGTAGGAGCAGAAAATTGTCGTGCCGGACTATGCGCCATTGAAGCAGTTATTGCTGGAAGAAGCGCATGATACCCACTACTTAGGTCACTTCGGCTTTTACAAGATGCTCAAAGCCTTGACAAGCCAATACTGGTGGTCGTCAATGGCTACTGATTGCGAGAGGTTTGTGAGCAGCTGCGATGTGTGCCAACGCATCAAGGCATGGAGGATAAAGCCACCAGGGGAGCTGCAACCATTGCCTATACCAGAAAGCCCGTGGACAGACATATTGCTTGACTTCATCGGCGGGTTGCCTGTGACGCAGCAAGGTAACAACACCCTGTTGGTGGTGGTGGACCGGTTCTCCAAGATGGCACACTTCATCGCATGTCCTGAGAGTATCACAGCTGCCGGGACAGCTCAACTCCTCCTCATTCATGTCGTCAAGCTGCATGGAGTGCCGCAGTCGGTGGTCCCAGATCGTGATCCACGCTTCACTTCGCAATTCTGGAGAGATCTCATGGAGAAGGTGGGCACGCGAGTGCAGCTGACCACAGCATACCACCCATAGAGCAATGGGCAGACATAGTGCACGAACCAGATATAAGAGTAGCTGCTTTAGAGCATGGTCCCACCGGATGGAGAGGGTTGGGAGGAGAAGATCGGAGTGGCAAAGTTTGCCTACAATTTAGCGGTGTCAGCATCAAAAGGAAAGTCACCATTGGAGGTGGTCTACGGCCACCAGCCACTAAGCCATGCCGCCCTTGCTATGGCAACATCTCTTTCGGCTCTGCAGCAGATTCCTGAAGGGTTTGCCACAACTTGGGACGTGGTGTGGCAACGGCTGTTGGAGGTACAGAAGCAGCAAAAGCAGCAGGCTGATAAGCATCGCTTTGCAGAGGAGTTCCAAGTGAGATATCAGGTGATGCTGAACTCAGCTAACCTACAGCTGATGGGAGCTGGGAGTCCCAAACTCAAGCCGCAATGGGTGGGTACGTTCCGCATTCTAGAGAAGCGGTCGGCCGTTTCATACAAGCTAGAGCTGCCAGCTCACTACACCATTCATCCGGTGTTCCACATCTCCCTGCTTTGTGCCTATTGCGGCCCCAACACCTTCTTCCAGGGTCACGGGACAGCTCCACCTCCTACTGTCCGGGTCGAAGGAAGTGAGGAGTTTGAGGTGGAGAAGACCCTGGCGGACAGCCAGAGGGGACGACGGCGTGAGTTTCTGGTGAAGTGGAAGGGGTACCCGGCTGAGCATAACACATGGGAACCAAAGGCCAACTTCCATGTCGGGGGTACCAACATTGTTTTCCAGGAGTATATCAGGCACGCCGGGACGTCGCGCCTCCGACAGAGGGGGAGGGGGTGAATGTAACAAGGTGCCCTCTTTTTCCTGGCCTATTCAGGGCCTCACCCATGATTGGGTGACACTTAGGGCATTTTCCGTTTTTCGGAAATATGCTAGGAGGTCTGGCTCGACCCCGACGGCTCGCAACAGCAAGGAGGAGGAGGAGCGAGCAAGCGAGCGCGTGAGCGAGCGCCGGTGTGGGGGTCACGCCAGCGCTAGGGGGCTGTTTCACGCGAACCCCCGCCCCGCGCGGCGTTCCGAACACGCCACGCGGGGGTGGCTTCCCCCCTCTGGAGAGGTAGCGTAACGGCGACGCTACCCGCCGAGGGGTCGTTTCGACAGACGGCCCCGGCAACGGATGCGGTCAACGGCAGCAGTAAAACCGGTGACTGTGACCATGCGACGGTCGCAGTTTTCCGGTGGCGTGTCAAACAATGCGACCGCATCCACCACCGAGAGGCATACGAGAGCAATGAGGCGGCTCGCTGAGAGACAAGATCGACCGTCGATCTCGATGATCAACGGCCGGGGACTTCTCGCATGAGGCATTAGGTGCAAGTAGAGCACCAGGTTCAGGTGCAAGCAGAGCACTGGTTTTAGGTGCAAGTAGCTTGTTGTAGCAGGCTAGGAAAGCAGTAGGCTGAGGCCTGGGCTAGCCAGCCGGACTTTATAAATACCGTGTACTCAGTTCAATCTTATTAACCTGTGTTTTCCAGCTCTGGCTTCCTCAAATCTCCAAGTCTATCTTTTCGCTGCGACTGTGCTCTCCACACACCAAGGCTTAATCTCCAGAGAGCACCCACTCTCACAATGCTACTACTTACTAAAGGTAGCTGTACTGACTAGTTGAAGACTAATATTCCAAAACCATTGTTTCCCTCTCTGACCATTGTGACTCGTGTTATAGATTGTCCACGCTGACCACCCATACTGAAACTCGTTGGATTTGGTCAATGACATATGCCTACTTTGGTTGTTTAGTGTGGAAAGCAGCCACAACGTGCCACTACATATTGAAGTTCTTTGTCCTTTCTAGTCTATACATAGGGCTCCCAAACCATTGTCTCTCCCTCTAACCATTTGTGACTCATGTTATGAGCTGCCTATGTTGACCACACATAGGGGGCTTCTTTGGTCGTAGTCAGTGACGTATGCATCCTTTGGTTGGTCACTGTGCACGCTAGCCACACCGTGCCACTACTTGTTCAAGGTCTTTGTACTTGCTAGTTGATAAGTATTGTTCCCAACCTATTGTTTCCCCCTCTGACCACTTGTGACTCGTGTTAAGAACTTTCAATGTTGACCAAACACTCTGAAATTCGTTTGGTCATGGTTTGTGGAATATGCCTACTTTGTTTTGTCACTGTACATGGTTGCCATTAAGTGTCGCTACGTATTGAAGGTCTCTGTGCTTTATAATTGAGAGCCAGTGTTCCCAACCCATTGTTACCCCCTCCGACTATATGTGACCCTTTTTGTGAGCTGTCAACGTTGACTATATGAAATGATATTATTTGGTCATGGTCAGTGACATATGCATACTTTGGTTGGTCACTCTGCATGGTAGCCACACTAAGCCACTTCATAATGAAGGTCTTTGTACTTGTTGATCGATGAAAAGTATTCACAAACCATTGTTTCACCCTCTGATATATGTGACTCGTGTTATGAGTTGTCAATGTTGACCATACATAGTGACATTCTTTGGTCATGGTCAGTGACACATGCCTATTTTGGTTGGTCATTATACATGGAAGCCAGACTGAGCCACGACTTGTTGAAGGTCCCTATGCTTGCTAGTTGATACCTGGTGTTCCCAAACGATTGTTTCCCCCTCTGACCATCAGGGACCTGTATTATGAGTTGTCGACGTTGACCACACACAACATATTTATTGGTCAAAGGCAGTACACATGCCATCTGTGGTCAGTCATTGTGCATGGTAGCCACACCGTGCTACTACGTATCCAAGGTCGTTGTACTTGCTAGTTGAAAACTAATATTCCAAAACCATTGTTTCCCCTCCAACTACTTTTGACTCGTGTTATGGGTTGTGAACGTTAACCAGCCATACTGAACTTCTTTTGGCATGGTCAGTGACATATGCCTAGTTTGGTTGTTCGGTGTGGATAGTAGCCACACCGTGCAACTGCGTATTGAATTTCTTTGTCCTTTCTAGTCAATACATAGGATTCCCAAACCATTTTCTCTCCCTCTGACCATTTGTCTCTCATGTTATGAGTTGACAATGTTGACCACACATAGTGGAATTCTTTGGTCATAGTCACAGACGTATGCATCATTTGGTTGGTCACTATGCACGCTAGCCACACCATGCCACTATATGTTGAAGGTCTTTGTACTTGCTACTTGACAACTAGTGTTCCCAACCAATTGTTTCCCCCTTTGACCATTTGTGACTCATGTTGTGAGTTTTCAACGTTGACCACATACTGTGAAATTCTTTTGGTCATGGTTAGTGGTATATGCCTACTTTGGTTTGTCACTGTACATGTTTGCCACACCGTGTCACTACGCAATGAAGGTCTTTGTGCTTTCTTGATGATAGCCAGTGTTCCCAAACCATTGTTACCTCCTCTAACTATCTGTGACTCTTGTTGTGAGTTGTCAGAGTTGACCACATGAAGTGAAACTCTTTGGTCATGGTTAGTGACATGTGCATCCTTTGGTTGGTCACTGTCCATGGTAGCCACACTGTGCCACTACATATAGGAAGTCTCTGTAATTGTTAACCAATTACTAGTATTCACAAACCATTGTTTTCTTGTGTGACCATTTGTGACTCGTGTTTCGAGTTGTCAAAGTTGACCACACATAAAGACATTCTTTGGTCATGGTCAGTGACAATTGCCACCTTTGGTTGGTCATTGTACATGGTAGCCACACCGTGCCACTTCTTATTGAAGGTCCTTGTGCTTGCTAGTTAATACCTGGTGTTCCCAGCCCATTGTTTCCCCCTCGGACCATTTGTGACTCGTATTATGAGTTGTCAAATTCGACCACACACAGCGAATTTCTTTGGTCAAAGGCAGCACATATGCCTACTTTGGTCTGTCGTTGTGCATGGTAGCCACACCGTGCCACTTCTTATTGAAGGTCCTTGTGCTTGCTAGTTAATACCTGGTGTTCCCAGCCCATTGTTTCCCCCTCGGACCATTTGTGACTCGTGTTTCGAGTTGTCAAAGTTGACCACACATAAAGACCTTCTTTGGTCATAGTCAGTGACATATGCCTAGTTTGGTTGTTCGGTGTGGATAGTAGCCACACCGTGCCACTTCTTATTGAAGGTCTTTGTGCTTTCTAGTTGATAGCCAGTGTTCCCAAACCATTGTTACCTCCTCTAACTATCTGTGACTCTTGTTGTGAGTTGTCAGAGTTGACCACATGCAGTGAAACTCTTTGGTCATGGTTAGTGGTATATGCCTACTTTGGTCAGTCGTTGTGCATGGTAGCCACACAGTACTACTACTTGTTGTAGGTAGTTGTACTTACTAGTTGTTAACAAATATTCCAAAACCATTGCATCCCTCTTTGACCCTTTGTGACCCGTGTTATGAGCTGTGAATGTTGACCACCTATACTGAAATTTGTTTGTCATGGTCAGTGACATATGCCTAGTTTGGTTGTTTGCTGTGCAAAATAGCCACACCGTGCCACTATGTATTCAAGTTATTTGTCCTTTCTAGTCGATACATAGGGTTCCTAAACCATTTTCTCTCCCTCTGACCATTTGTGTCTCGTGTTATGAGTTGACAATGTTGGCCACACATAGTGGACTTCTTTGGTCATAGTCAGTGACGTATGCATCCTTTGGTTGGTCGCTCTGCACGCTAGCCACACCGTGCTACTACTTGTTGAAGGTCTTTCTACTTGCTAGTTGATAACTAGTATTCCCAACCCAGTGTTTCCCCCTCTGACCATCTGTGACTCATGTTACGAATTTTCAACGTTGACCACACACTTCGAGATTCTTTTGGTCATGGTTACCGGCATATGCCTACTTTGGTTTGTACACAGAAGTGTACACAGTAGCCACGTCGTGTCACTACGTACTGAAGGTCTTTGTGCTTTCTAGTTGATAGCCAGTGTTCCCAAACCATTGTTACCCTCTCTGACTATCCGTGACTCTTGTTGTGAGTGGTCAACATTGACCACATGAAGTGAAATCATTTGGTCATGGTCACTGACATATGCATACTTTGGTTGGTCACGGTACATGGCAACCACAGTATGCCACTACATATTGAAGGCATTTGTACTTGATAATTGATCACTAGTGTTCACAAGTCATTGTTTCCCTCTCTGACCATTTGTGACTTCTGTTATGAGCTGTCAGGATTGACCACACACAGTGACATTCTTTGGTCATGGTCAGTGACACATGCCTTCTTTGATTCGTCATTGTACGAAGTAACCTCACCGTGCCACTACTTATTGAAGGTCCATGTGCTTGCTAGTGGATACCTTGTGTTCTATAACCATTTCCCCCCCTCCGACGATTCGTGACTTGTATTATGAGTTTTCAATGTTGACCACACACATCGCATTTCTTTGGTCAAAGGCAGCGCATATGCCT
>SZWC01004486.1:126891-161339 GCA_023375785.1 Penium margaritaceum | reverse complement strand
GGTCATTGTGCATGGTAGCCACACCGTGCTACTATTTATTCAATGTAGATGTACTTGCTAGTTGAAGACTAAGTTTCCGAAACCATTGTATCCCACTCTGACCATTTGTGACTCGTGTTATGGATAGTCAACGTTGACCCCCCATACTGAAATTCTTTAGTCATGGTCAGTGACATGTGCCTAGTTTGGTTTTTCAGTGTGCATAGTAGCCACACCGTGCCACTACGTATTGAAGTTCCTTGTCCTTTCTACTCAATACACGTGGTTCCCAACCCATTGTCTCTCTTTCTAATCATTTGTGACTCGTGTTATGAGTTGTCAATATTGACCACACATAGTGGGCTTGTTTGGTCGTAGTCACTAACGTATGCATTCTTTGGTTGTTCACAGTGCACGCTAGACACGCTGTGCCACTACGTTTTGAAGGTATTTGTACTTGCTAGTTGATAACTAGTGTTCCCAATGCATTATTTCCCCTCTAACCACCTGTGACTCGTGTTATGAGTTTTCAATGTTTACCACACACTGTGAAATTTGTTGGGTCATGGATAGTGGCATATGCCTACTTTGGTTTGTCTGTGTATATTTATGTGACGCCGTGTAAGTACGTAATGAAGGTCTTTGTGCTTTCTAGTTCATAGCAAGTGTTCTCAAACCATTGTTACCCCCTCCGAGTAAATGTGAATCCTTTTGTGAGTTGTCAATGTTGATCACATGCAGTGAAATTCTTTGGTCATGGTCATATGCATACTTCGGTTGGTTACTCTGCATGGTAGCCACAGTGTGCCACTTCATATTGAAGGTCTTTGTACTTACTGATGAATAACTAGTATTCACAAACCATTTTCCCCCTCTGACCATTTGTGACAAGTGTTATGAGTTTTCAAAGTTGACCACACATACTAGCATTCTTTGGTGATGGTCGGTGACACATGCCTATTTTGGTTGGTCATTGTGCATAGTAGCCACACCGTGCCATTATGTATTGAAGGTCCCTGTGCTTGCTAGTTCATACCTGGTGCTCCCAACCCATTGTTTCACCCTCTCACTGTCTTAACTCGTATTATGAGTTGTCAAAGTTGACCACACATAGCAGTTGTCTTTGGTCAAAGGCAGTACATGTGCCTACTTTGTTCAGTCACTATGCATGGTAGCCACACCGTGCTACTACTCATTCAAGGTTGTAGTACTTGCTAGTTGAAAACTAATATTCCACAACCATTGTTTCCCCCTCTGAACATTCGTGACTTGTGTTATGGGTTGTGAACGTTGACCACCCATTCTGAAATTCTATGGTCATGGTCAAAGACATATGCCTAGTTTGGTCGTTCAGTAGCCACACCGTGCAACTACGTATTGAAGTTCTTTT
Organism: Penium margaritaceum; assembly: GCA_023375785.1. Classification (NCBI taxonomy): domain Eukaryota; kingdom Viridiplantae; phylum Streptophyta; class Zygnematophyceae; order Desmidiales; family Peniaceae; genus Penium; species Penium margaritaceum. Next base: position 159,970 of record SZWC01004486.1, on the reverse strand, counting down.
TCCTCTCTAGTTCATACATAGGGTTCCCAACCCATTGTGTCTCCCTCTGAAAAATTGTGTCTCGTGTTATGAGTTGACAATGTTCACGACACATAATGGACTTCTTTGGTCATAGTCGGTGACGTATGCATCCTTTGATTGGTCACTGTGCATGCTATCCACACCGTGCCGATACTTGTTGAATGTGTTTGAACTTGCTAGTTGATAACTAGTGTTCCCAACCAAATGTTCCCCTTTTTGACCATTTGTGACTCGTGTTATGAGTTTTCAACGTTGACCACACACTCTAAAAGTATTTTGGTCATGGTTAGTGGCATATGCCTACTTTGGGTTGTCACTGTACATGGTTGCCACACCGTGTCACTATGTACTAAAGGTCTTTGTGTTTTCCAGTTGATAGCTAGTGTCCCCAAACCATTGTTACCCCCTCTGACTATCCATGACTTTTGTTGTGAGTTGTCAGCGTTTACCACATGAAGTGAAATTTGTTGGTCATGGTCAGTGATATATGCATCACTTGGTTGGTCACTTTGCATGGTAGCCACACTGTGCCGTTACATATTGAAGGTATTTGTACGTGCTAATCCATAACTAGTATTCACAAATCATTGTTTCCCCGCTGACCATTTGTGACTCGTGTTATGAGTTGTCAAAGTTGACCACATATAGTAACATTCTTTGGTCATGGTCATTCGTACATGCCTAGTTTGGTTGGTCATTGTACATGGTAGCCACATTGTGCCACTAGTTATTGAAGGTCCTTGTGCTTGCTAGTTGAAACCTGGTGTTCCCCAACCATTGTTTCCCCCTCTGACCATTTGTCACTCGTATTATGAGTTGTCAAAGTTGACCACACACAGCGGATTTCTTTGGTCGAAGGCAGTACATATGCCTACTTTGGTCCATCATTGTGCATGGTAGCCACAACATGCTACCACTTATTGGAGGTAGTCATACTTGCTAGTTGAAAACTAATATTCCGAAACCTTTGTTTCCCCCTCTAACCATTTGTGACTCCTGTTATGGGCTGTGAACGTTGACCACCCATACTGAGAGTCTTTGGTCATGGTCAGTGACATATGCCTAGTTTGGTTGTTCACTGTGCATAGTAGCCACGCCGTGCCACTACACATTGAACTTTTTCATCCTTTCATGTGAATACATATGGTTCCCAAACCACTCTCTCTTCCTCTGACCATTTGTGACTCTTGTTATGAGTTGTCAATGGTGACCACACATAGTGGGCTTCTTTGGTCGTAGTCACTGACATATGCATCCTTTGGTTTGTCACTATGCACGCTAGCCACACCGTGCCATTATGTGTTGAAGGTCTTTGTACTTGCTAGTTGATGACTAGTGTTCTCAACCCATTTTTTCCCCCTCTTACCATGTATGAATTGTGTTATGAGTTTAAAATTTGACCACACACTGTGAAATTCTTTTGGTCATGGTTGGTCACGTATGCCTACTTTGGGTTATTACTATACATGGTTACCACGCCGTGTCACTACATACTGAAGGTATTTGTGCTTTATAGTTGATAGCCAGTGTTGTCAAACTTTGGTCGGTCATTGTGCATGCTATCCACATCGTGCTACCACTTATTCAAGGTCGTTGTACTTGCTAGTTGAAAACTAATATTCCGAAACCATTGTTTCTCCATCTGACCATTTGTTACTCATGTTATAGGTTGTGAACGTTGACGACCCATACCAAAATTCTTTGGTCATGGTGACTGACATATGCCTAGTTTGGTTGTTTGGTGTGCATATGAGCCACATCGTGCCACTACATCGTGAAGTTATTTGTCCTTTCTGGTCAGTACATAGTGGGCTTCGTTGGTCATAGCAAGTGACGTATGCATCCTTTGGTTGGTCACTGTGCACGCTAGCCTCACCGTGCTTCTACTTGTTGAAGGTGTTTTTTCTTGCTAGTTGAAAACTAGTGTTTCCAACCTATTGTTTCCTCCCTCTGGCCATTTGTGACTCGTGTTATGTGTTTTTACGGTTGACCACACACTGTGAAATTCCTTAGGTCATGGTTGGTGGCATATGCCTACTTTGGTTTATCACTATACATGGTTGCCACACCGTGTCACTATGTACTGGATGTCTTTGTGCTTTCTAGTTGATAGCCGATGTTCCCAAGCCATTGTTACGCCCTGTGACTATCTGTGACTCTTGTTGTGAGTTGTCAACGATGACCACATGAACTGAACTTCTTTGGTCATGGTCAGTGACATATGCATAGTTTGGTTGGTCAATGTGCATGGTAGCCACACTGTGCCACTACACATTGAAGATCTTTGTACTTGCTTATCAATAACTAGTATTCACAAACCATTGTTTCCCCCTCTGACCATTAGTGACTCGTCACATGAGTTGTCAAAGTTGACCGCACATATTGAAATTCTTCGGTCACTGTCAGTGACGCGTGCCTACTTTGGTTGGTCATTGTACATGGTAGCTACACCATGCGACTACTTATTGAAGGTCCCAATGCTTGCTAGTTGATACCTGGAATTCCCAAATCATTGTTTCCCCCTCTAACCATTTGTGACTCGTATTATGAGTTGTCAACGTTGACCACACACAGCGGATTTCTTTGGTCAAATGCAGTACATATGCCTACTTTGGTCGGTCATTGTCCATGGTAGCCACACCGTGCTACTACTTATCGAAGGTCATTGTACTTGTTAGTTGAAAACTAATGTTCCGAAATCATTTTTTCCCCCTTTGACCATTTGTGACTCGTGTTATGGGTTGTGAACGCTGACCGCACATGCTGAAATTATGGTTACCATGCCGTGTCACTACATACTGAAGGTATTTGTGCTTTATAGTTGATAGCCAGTGTTCTCAAACCATTGTTACCCCCTCCGACTATCTGATACTCTTGTTATGAGTTGTCAACGTTGACCACATGAAGTGAAGTTCTTTGGTCATGGTCAGTGACATATGCATACTTTGGTTGGTCACCATGCATGGTAGCCAAACTATGCCACTACATGTGGAAGGTCTTTGTACTTGCTAACCGATAACTAGTATTCACAACCCATTATTTTCCCCTGTGACAATTTGTGACACGTGTTATGAGTTGTCAAAGTTGACCACACATAGTGACATTCTTTGGTCATGTTCAGTGACACATGCCTACTTTGGTTGGTCAATGTGCATGGTAGCCACACCGTGCCACTGCTTATTGAAGGTCTATGTGCTTGCTAGTTAATACTTTGTGTTCCCCAACCTTTGATTCCCCCTCTGACCATTTGTGACCCGTACTATGAGTTGTCAATGTTGACCACACAGAGCAGATTTCCTTGGTCAAAGGGAGTACATATGCCTAGTTTGGTTGGTCATTGTGCATGGTAGCCACACCGTGGTACTACTTATTGAAAGTCGTTGTACTTGCTATTTGAAAACTAATACTCCAAAACCATTGTTTTGCCCTCAGGTCATCTGTGACTCGTGTTATGGGTTGTGAACGTTGACCACCCATACTGAAATTCTTTGGTCATGGTCAGTGACATTTGCCTAGTGTGGTTGCTCAATGTGCATAGTAGTCACAGCAAGCCACTATGTATTTTTGTTTTTTGTCCTTTCTAGTCAATACATAGGGTTCCCAAACCATTGTTTCTCCCTCTGACCATTTGTGGCTCGTGTTATGAGTTGTCAATGTTGACCACACATAGTGGACTTCTTTGGTCATAGTCAGCGACGCATTCATCCTTTGGTTGGTCACTATGCACGCTAGCCACACCGTTCTACTACTTGTTAAAGGTCTTTACACTTGCTTGTTGATAACTAGTGTTCCCAATCCATTATTTCCCACTATGACCATTTGTAACTCGTGTTATGAGTTTTCAACGTTGTCCACACACTGTGAACTTCTTCTGGTCATGGTTAGTGGCATAAGCGTGCTTTGGTTTGTCACTGTACATGGTTGCCATGCCGTGTCACTACATACTGAAGGGCTTTGTGCTTTTTAGTTGACGGCCAGTATTCCCAAACCATTAATACCCCTTCTGACTTTCTGTGACTCTTGTTGTGAGTTGTCGACATTGACCACATGAAGTGAAATTCTTTGGTCATTGGCAGTGACATATGCAGACTTTGGTTGGTCACTGTGCATGGTAGCCACACAGTGCCACTACATATTGAAGGTCTTTGTACTTGCTAGTCGAGAATTAGTATTCACTAACCATTGTTTCCCCCTCTGACCATTAGTGTCTCGTGTTATTAGTTGTCAAAGTTGACCACACATAGTGACATTATTTGGTGATGGTCAGTGACACATGCCTATTTTTGTTGGTCATTGTACATGGTAGCCAAACTGTGCCACTTCTTTTTGAAGGCTCTGTGATTGCTATGTGATACCTGGTGTTCCCAAACCATTGTTTCCCCCTCTGACCATTTGTGACTTGTTGTATGAGTTGTCAATGTTGACCACACACGGCGGATTTCTTTGATCAAAGGCAGCACATATGGCTGCTTTGGTCGGTCACTCTGCATGGTATCCACACCGTGCTGCTACTTATTGAAGGTCGTTGTACTTGCTAGTTGGAAAAGAATATTCCAAAACCATTGTTTCCCCCTCTGACCATTTGTGACTCGTGTTATGGGTTGTGAACGTTGACCACCCGTACTGAAATTCTTTGGTCATGGTCAGTGCCATATGCCTATTTTGGTTGTTCAGTGTGCATAGTAGCCATACCGTACCACTGTGTATTGGAGCTTTTCTACTTTTCTAGTCAATACATATGATTTCCAAAACATTGTCTCTCCCTCTGAGAGTTTGTGACTCGTGATATGAGTTATCAATGTTGACCACACATGGTGGACATCTCTGGTCATAGTCAGTGACGTATGCATCCTTTGGTTGGTCACAGTGCACGCTAGCCACACTGTGCCACTACTTGTTGAAGGTGTTTGTACTTGTTAGTTCATAACTAGTGTGCCCAACCCATTCGTTCCCCCTCTGACCATTTGTGACTCGTGTTATGAGCTTTCAACGTCGACCACACACTGTGATCTTCTTTTGGTCATGGTTAGTGGCATATGCCTACTTTGGTTTGTCACTATACATTGTTGCCACACTGTGTCACTACGTATTAAAGGTATTTGTGCTGTCTAGTTGAAAGCCAGTGGTCCCAGACCATTGTTACCCCCTCTGACTGTCTGTGACTCTTCTTGTGAGTTCTCATCGCTGACCACATGAAGTGAAATTATTTGGTTATGGACAGTGACATATGCATACTTTAGTTGGTCGCTGTGCATGGTAGCCACACAGTGCCACTACATATTGAAGGTCTTTGTACTTGCTAGTCGACAACCAGTACTCCCAGACCATTGTTTCCCCCTCTGACTATTTGTGACTCGTGTTATGAGTTGTCAAAGTTGACGACACATAGTAACATTATTTGGTCATGGTCAGTGACACAAGCCTACTTTGGTTGGTCATTGTACATGGTAGCCACATCGTGCCAGTACTTATTGAAGGTCCTTGTGCTTGCTAGGTGATACCTGGAGTTCGCAACCCATTGTTTCCCCCGCTGATCATTTGTGACTCCTATCATGAGTTGTCAACGTTGACCACACAAAATGGATTTCTTTGGTCAAAGGCAGTACATATGCCTACTTTGGTCGGTCATTGTGCATGGTATGCACACCGTGCTACCACTTATTCAAGGTCGCTGTACTTGCTAGTTGAAAACTAATATCCCGAAACCATTGCTTCTCCATCTGACCATTTGTTACTCGTGTTATAGGTTGTGAACGTTGACCACCCATACTAGAATTCTTTGGTCATGGTGAGTGACATATGCATAGTTTGGTTGTTTGTTGTGCATAGTAGCCACATCGTGCCACTACATCGTGAAGTTATTTGTCCTTTCTGGTCAATACATAGGGTTCCCAAACCATTGTCTCTCCCTCTGACCATTTGTAACTCGTGTTATGAGTTGTCAATATTGACTACACATAGTGGGCTTCGTTGGTCATAGCAAGTGACGTATGCATCCTTTGGTTGGTCACTGTGCACGCTAGCCTCACCGTGCTTCTACTTGTTGAAGTCTCTGTTCTTGCTAGTTGAAAACTAGTGTTTCCAACCTATTGTTTCCCCCCTCTGGCCATTTGTGACTCGTGTTATGAGTTTTTACGGTTGACCACACACTGTGAAATTCCTTTGGTCATGGTTGGTGGCATATGCCTACTTTGGTTTATCACTGTACATGGTTGCCACACCGTGTCACTATGTACTGGATGTTTTTGTGCTTTCTATTTGATAGCCGATGTTCCCAAGTCATTGTTACCCCCTGTGACTATCTGTGACTCTTGTTGTGAGTTGTCAACGATGACCACATGAACTGAACTTCTTTGGTCATGGTCAGTGACATATGCATAGTTTCGTTGGTCAATGTGCATGGTAGCCATACTGTGCCACTACACATTGAAGATCTTTGTACTTGCTTATCAATAACTAGTATTCACAAACCATTGTTTCCCCCTCTGACCATTAGTGACTCATCACATGAGTTGTCAAAGTTGACCAAACATATTGAAATTCTTCGGTCATTGTCAGTGACGCGTGCCTACTTTGGTTGGTCATTGTACAAAAGCCACACCATGCCACTACTTATTGAAGGTCCCAGTGCTTGCTAGTTGATACCTGGAATTCCCAAACCATTGTTTTCCCCTCTAACCAGTTGTGACTCGTATTATGAGTTGTCAAAGTTGACCACACACAGCGGATTTCTTTGGTCAAATGCAGTACATATGCATGCTTTGGTCGGTCATTGTCCATGGTAGCCACACCGTGCTACTACTTATTGAAGGTCGTTTTACGTGTCAGTTGAAAACTAATGTTCTGAAACCATTGTTTCCCCCTTTGACCATCTGTGACTCGTGTTATGGGTTGTGAACGTTGACCGCACATGCTGAAGTTATTTGGTCATGGTCAGTGACATATGCCTATTTCGGTTGTTCGGTGTGTATAGTAGCCTAACCGTGTCACTGCGTATTGGAGTTCTTTGTCCTTTCTAGTCAATACATAGGATTCACAAACCATTGTCTCTCCCTCTGACCATTTGTGAGTCATGTCATGAGTTGTCAATGTTGACCACACATAGTGGACTTGTTTGGTCATAGTCAGTGACGTATGCATCATCTGGTCGGTCACTGTGCATGCCAGCCACACCGTGCTACTAGTTAATGAAGGTCTTTGTACTTGCTAGTTGATAACTAGTGTTGCCACCCCATTGTTTCCCCCTCTGACCATTTGTGACTCGTGTTATGAGTTTTCAACGTTGACCACACACTGTGAAATTCTTTTGGTCATGGTTAGTGGCATATGCATACTTTGGTTGTTCACTGTACATGGTTACCACACCGTGTCACTACTAAGTGAAGGTCTGTGTGCTTTCTAGTTGATAGCCAGTGTTCCAAAACCATTGTTACCCCCTCGTACTAACTGTAGCATTTATTGTGGGTTGTCAACATTGACCACATGAAGTGAAATTCTTTGAGCATGGTCTGTGACATATGCGTACTTTGGTTGGTCACTGTGCATGGTAGCCACACCGTACAACTACATATTGAAGGTCTCTGTACTTGCTAATCGACAACTAGTATTCACAAACAATTTTTCCCCCCCTCTGACCATTTGTGACTTGTGTTATGAGTTGTCAAAGTTGACGACACATAGTGACATTCTTTCGTCATGGTCTGTGACACATGCCTACTTTGGTTGGTCATTGTTCATGGTAGCCACACCGTTCCACTACGTATTGAAGGTCCCTGAGCTTGCTAGTTGAAACCTGGTGTGCCCAAACCATTGTTTCTCGCTCTGACCATTTATGATCGTATTATGAGCTGTTAACGTTGACCACACACAACGGATTTCTTTGGTCAAAGGCAGTGCATATGCCTATCTTGGTCGGTCATTGTGCATGGTAGCCACACCGTGCTACTAAATATTGAAGGTCGTTGTACTTGCTAGTTGAAAACGAATATTCCAAAACCATTGTTTCCACCTCACACCATTTGTGACTCGTGTTATGGCTTGTGAACGTTGACCACCCATACGAAAACTATTTGGTCATGAACAGTTACATATGCCTAGTTTGGTTGTTTGGTGTGCATAGCAGCCACATCGTGCCACTACATCTTGAAGTTATTTGTCCTTTCTAGTCAGTACATAGGGTTCCCAAACCATTGTCTCTCCCTCTGGCCATCTGTGACTCGTGTTATGAGTTCTCAATGTTGACTACACATAGTGGGCTTCGTTGGTCATAGCAAGTGACGTATGCATCCTTTGGTTGGTAACTGTGTGCGCTAGCCTCACCATGCTTCTACTTGTTGAAGGTCTTTGTTCTTGCTAGTTGAAAAATAGTGTTTCCAACCCATTGTTTCCCCCCTGTGGCCATTTGTGACTTGTGTAAGGGGTTTGCCAGTTGACCACACACTGTGAAATTCTTTTGGGCATGGTTAGTGGCCTATGCCTACTTTGGTTTGTCACTGTACATGGTTTCCACACCGTGTCACTATGTACTGGATGTCTTTGTGATTTCTAGTTGATAGCCAATGTTCCCAAGCCATTGTTACGCCCTCTGACTATCTGCGACTCTTGTTTTGAGTTGTCAACGATGACCACATGAAGTGAAATTCTTTGGTCATGGTCAGTGACATATGCATAGTTTGGTTGGTCAATGTGCATGGTAGCCACACTGTGCCACTACATATTGAAGGTCTTTGTACTTTCTTATCAATAACTAGTATTCACAAACCATTGTTTCCCCCTCTGACCATTAGTGACTCGTCACATGAGCTGTCAAAGTTGACCACACATATTGAAATTCTTCGGTCATTGTCAGTGACGCGTGCCTACTTTGCTTTGTCATTGTACATGGCAGCCACACCATGCCACTACTTATTGAAGGTCCCTGTGCTTGCTATTTGATACCTGGACTTCCCAAGCCATTGTTTCCCCCTCTGACCAGTTGTGACTCGTATTATGAGTTGTCAACATTGACCACACACAGCGGATTTCTTTGGTCAAATGCAGTACATATGCCTACTTTGGTCGGTCATTGTCCATGGTAGCCATGCCGTGTTACTACTTATTGAAGGTCGTTGTACTTGTTAGTTCAAACCTAATATTCCGAAACCATTGTTTCCCCCTTTGGCCATTTGTGACTCGTGTTATGGGTTGTGAACGTTGACCGTACATGCTGAAATTATTTGGTCATGGTTGGTGACATATGCCGGTTTGGGTTGTCTGGTGTGTATAGTAGCCTAACCGTGCCACTGCGTATTGAAGTTCTTTGTCCTTTCCAGTCAATACATAGGATTCACAAACCATTGTCTCTCCCTCTGACCATTTGTGAGTCATGTCATGAGTTGTCAATGTTGACCACACATAGTGGACTTATTTGGTCATAGTCAGTGACGTATGCATCATTTGGTCGGTCACTGTGCACGCCAGCCACACCGTGCTACTAGTTAATGAAGGTCTTTGTACTTGCTAGTTGATAACTAGTGTTGCCACCCCATTTTTTCCCCCTCTGACCATTTGTGACTCGTGTTATGAGTTTTCAACATTGACCACACACTGTGAAATTCTTTTGGTCATGGTTAGTGGCATATGCCTACTTTGGTTGTTCACTGTACATGGTTACCACACCATGTCACTACTAAGTGAAGGTCTTTGTGCTTTCTAGTTGATAGCCAGTGTTCCAAAACCATTGTTACCCCCGCTTACTAACTGTGATGTTTAATGTGGGTTGTCAACATTGACCACATGAAGTGAAATTGTTTGGGCATGGTCAGTGATATATGCGTACTTTGGTTGGTCACTATGCTTGGTCGCCACTCCATGCCACTACATATTGAAGGTCTCTGTACTTGCTATTTGACAACTAGTATTCACAAACCATTGTTCCCCCCTCTGACCATTTGTGACTCATGTTATGAGTTGTCAAAGTTGACGACACATAGTGACATTCTTTGGTCATTATCAGTGACACATGCCTACTTTGGTTGGTCATTGTTCATGGTAGCCACACCGTGCCACTACGTATTGAAGGTCCCTGAGCTTGCTAGTTGAAACCTGGTGTGCCCAAACCATTGTTTCTCGCTCTGACCATTTATGATCGTATTATGAGCTGTCAACGTTGACCACACACAACGGATTTCTTTGGCCAAAGGCAGTGCATATGCCTATCTTGGTCGGTCATTGTGCATGGTAGCCACACCGTGCTACTACATATTGAAGGTCGTTGTACTTGCTAGTTGAAAACTAATTTTCCGAAACCATTGTTTCCATCTCACACCATTTGTGACTCGTGTTATGGCTTGTGGACGTTGACCACCCATACAAAAACTATTTGGTCATGAACAGTTACATATGCCTAGTTTGGTTGTTTGGTGTGCATAGCAGCCAGACCGTGCCACTACATATTGAATTTATTTGTCATTTATAGTCGATACATAGGGTTCACAAACCATTGACTCTCCCTGTGACCATCTGTGACTGGTGTTATGAGTTGTCAACGCTGACCCCAATAGTGGACTTCTTTGGTCATAGTCAGTGATGTATGCATCCTTTGGTTGGTCACTGTGCATGCTAGCCACATCGTGCCACTACTTGTTGAAGGTCTTTGTACTCCCTAGTTGATAACTAGTGTCCCCAACCCATTGTTACCCCCTAGGACGATTTGTGACTCGTATTATGAGTTGTCAACGTTGACCACACACAGTAAAATTCTTTTGGTCATGGTTAGTGCCTACTTTGCCTACTTTTATTTGTCACTGTACATGGTTGCCACGCTGTGTCACTACGTACTGGCAGTGTTTGTGCTCTCTAGTTGAAAGGGATTGTTACCCCCTCTGACTATCTATGACTCTTGTTGTGATTTGTCAGCCTTGACCACATGAAATGAAATCCGTTGGTTATGGTCAGTGACATATGCATACTTTGGTTGGTCACTGTGCATGGTAGCCACACTGTGACAATACAAATTGAACGTCTTTGTACTTGCTAGTCAATAACTAGTATTCACAAACCATTGTGTCCCCCTCTAACCATTTCTGATTCGTGTTACAAGTTGTCAAAGTTGACCGCACATAGTGACATTATTTGGTCATGGTCAGTGACACACGCCAACATTGGTTGGTCATTATACATGGTACTCACACCGTGCCACTACTTAGTGAGGGTCCTTGTGCTTGGTAGTTGATACCTAGTGTTCCCAAACCATTGTTTCCCCCTCTGACCATTTGTGACTCGTATTATGAGTTGTCAACGTTGACCACACACAGCGGATTTCTTCGGTCAAAGGCAGTACATATGCATACTTTGATTGGTCATTGTGCATGGTAGCCACACAGTGCCACTACTTATTGAAGGTCGTTGTACTTGCTAGTTGAATACTAACATTCCAAAAACATTGTTTCCCCCTCTGAATGTTTGTGACTTGTGTTATGGGTTGTGAACGTTGACCACCCATACTGAAATTCTGTTGTCATGGTCAGTGACATATGCCTAGTTTGGTTGTTTGGTGTGCATAGTAGCCACACTATGCTACTACATACTGAAGTTATTTGTCCTTTCTAGTCAATACATAGGGTTCCAAAACCATCTTCTCTCCTTCGGACCATTTTTGTCTCGTGTTGTGAGTTGTCAATGTTGACCACACATAGTGGACTTATTTTGTCATAATCAGTGACATAGGCATCATTTGGTTGGTCGCAGTGCACGCTAGCCACACTGTGCCACTACATGTTGAATGTCTCTGTACTTGCTAGTTGATAACTAGTGTTCACAACCCATGTTTCCCCCCTCGGACAATTTGTGACTCGTGTAATGAGTTTTCAACGTTTACCACACACTGTGAAATTCTGTTGGTCATGGTTAGTGGCATATGCCTACTTTGGTTTGTCACTGTACATGGTTGCCATGCCGTGTCACTACGTACTGACAGTATTTGTGCTTTGTAGTTGATAGCCAGTGTTCCAAACCCATTGTTTCCCCCCTCTGACTATCTCTGACTCTTGTTGTGAGTTGTCAACGTTGACCACATGAAGTGAAATTCTTTGGTCATGGTCAGTGACATATGCATACCTTGCTTGGTCACTGTGCATGGTAGCCACACTGTTCCACTACATATTGAATTTTTTTGTACTTGCTTATTGATACGTAGTATTCACAACCCATTATCTCCCCCTCTGAACATTCGTGACTTATGTTATGAGTTGTCAAAGTTGACCACACATAGTGACTTTCTTTGGTCTTGGTCCGTGCCACATGCCTACTTTGGTTGGTCATTGCATATGGTAGACATACCATGCCACTACTTATTGAAGGTCCTTCTACTTCCTAGTGGAAGCCCGGTGTTCCTAAACCATTTTCCCCCTTTGACCATTTGTGACTCGTATTATGATTTGTCAACTTTGACCACACAGAGCGGATTTCTTTGGTCAAAGGCAGTACATATGCCTGCTTTGGTGCGTCATTGTGCATGGTAGCCACACCGTGCTACTACTTATTGAGGGTCGGTCTACTTGCTAGTTGAAAACTAGTATTTCAAAACTATTGCTTCCCCCTCTGACCATTTGTGAATCGTGTTATGGTTTGTGATTGTTGACCATCCATAGTGGAATTCTTTTGTCATGGTCAGTGACATATGCCTAGTTTGGTTGTTTGGTTTGCATCGAAGCCACACCGTGCCACTACGGGTTGAAGTTCTTTGTCCTTTCTAGTCGATACATAAGCTTCTCAAACCATTGTCTCTCCCTCGAACCATTTGTGACTCTTGTTATGAGTTTTCAATGTTGACCACACTTCGTGGACTTCTTTGGTCATAATCAGTCACGTATGCATCCTTTGTTTGGTCGCCGTGCACGCTAGCCACACTGTGCGACTACCTGTTGAAGGTCTTTGTACTTGCTAGTGGATAACCAGTCTTCCCAATCCATTGTTTCCCCCTCTTACCATTCTTGAATTGTGTTATGAGTTTTCAACGTTGACCACACGTTGTGAAATTCTTCTGGTCATGGTTAGTGGCATATGCATACTTTGGTTTATCACTGTACATGGTTGCCACACCGTGTCACTACGTACCGAAGGTCCTTGTACTTTCTAGTTCATAGCCGGTGTTTTCAAACCATTGCTACCCCCTCTGTCTACGTGTGACTCTTGTAGTGAGTTGTCGGCTTTTACCACATGAAGTGACATTCTTTGGTCATGGTCAGTGACATCTGCATACTTTGGTTGGTCACTGTGCATGGTAGCAAGACTCTGCCACTATATATTGAAGGTCTCTGTACTTGCTAACTGAAAACTAGTATTCACTAACCATTGTTTTTCCCTCTGACCATTTGTGACTCGTGGTATGAGTTGTCAAAGTGGACCACACATAGTGACATTCTTTAGTGATGTTCAGTGACACGTGCCTACTTTGGTTGGTCATTGTACATGGTAGCTACACGCTGCCACTAATTATTGAAGGTCCTTGTGCTTGCTAGTTGATACCTCGTGTCCCCAAACCATTGTTTCCCCCTCTGACCATTTGTGACTCGTATTATGAGTTGTCAACATTGACCTCACACAACGGATTTCTTTTGTCAAAGGCAGTACGCATGCCTATTTTGGTCCGTCATTGTGCATTGTAGCCACACCGTGCTACTACTTATTCAAGGTCGTTGTGCTTTCTAGTTGCAAATTAATATTTGAAAACCATTGTTTTCCCCTCTAACCATTTGTGACTTGTGTCATGGGCTGTGAACGTTGACCACCCATACTGAAATTCTTTGGTCATGGTCGGTGACATATGCCTAGTTTGGTTGTTCAATGTGCATAGTAGCCAAACCGTGTCACTACGTATTGAATTTCTTTGTCCTTTCTAGTTGATACATAGGGTTCCCAAAGCATTCTCTCTCTCTCCCTCTCTCTCTCTCTCTCTCTCTCTCTCTCTCTCTCTCTCTCTCTCTCTCTCTCTCTCTCTCTCTCTCTCTCTCTTTGACCATTTCTGACTCGTGTTCTGAGTTGTCAATGTCCACACATAGTGGACTTCTTTGGTCATAGTCAGTGACATATGGATCATTGGCTGGTCAGTGTGCACACTAGCCACACTGTGCCACTGCTTGTTGAATGTCTTTGTACTTGCTACTTGATAACCATTGTTTCCCCCTCTGACCATTTGTGACTTGTGTTATGAGTTTTCAACGTTGACCACACACTGTGAAATTGTGTTAGTCATTGTTAGTGGCATATGCCTGCTTTGGCTTGTCAGTGCATATGGTTTCCACGCTGTGTCACTATATACTGAAGGCCTTTGTGCGTTCTATTTGATAGCTAGTGTTCCCAAACAGTTGTTACCCCCTCTGACTATCTGTGACTCTTGTTGTGAGTTGTCTACGTTGACTACATGAAGTGAAATTCTTTGGTCATGGTCAGTGACATATGTAACTTTGGTTGGTCATTGCGCATGGTAGCCACACTGTGCCACTACATATTGAAGGTCTTTGTACCTACTAATCGATAACTAGTATTCACAAACGATTGTTTCCCCCTCTGACCATTTGTGACTCGTGTTATGAATTGTCAAAGTTGGCCACCCATACTGACATTCTTTGGTCATGGACAGTGACACATGCCTACTTTGGTTGGTCATTGTACACCGTAGCCACACCGTGCCTCTACTTATTGAAGGTCCATGTGCTTGCTAGTTGATACCTGGTGTTCCCAAACCATTGTTTCCCCCTCTGAGCATTTGTGACTCGTGTTATTAGTTGTCAAAGTTGACCACACATAGTGACATTCTTTGGTCATGGTCAGCGACACATGCCTACTTTGGTTGGTCATTGTACATGGTAGCCACACCGTGCCTGTGCTTATTGAGTGTCCGTGTGCTTTCTAGATGATACCTGGTGTTCCCAAGCCATTGTTTCTCCCTCTAACCATTTGTGGCTCGTATTATGAGTTGTCACTGTTGACCACACACAACGGATTTCGTTAGTACATATGCCTACTTTGGTCGGTCACTGTGCATGGTAGCCACACCGTGCTACGACTTTTTGAAGGTTGTTGTACTTGCTAGTTGAAAACCAATATTCCAAAAGCATTGTTTCCTACTCTGACCATCTGTGACTTGTGTTATGGGTTGTGAACGTTTACCACCGATATTGAAATTCTTTGGTCATGGTCTATGACATATGCCTATTTTGGTTGTTTGGTGTGCATAGTAGCCACACCGTGCCACTACGCATTGAAGTTCTTTGTCCTTTCTAGTCCATACATAGGGTTCCCAAACCATTGTCTCTCCCTCCGACCATTTGTGACTCGTGTTATGGGTTGTCAATGTTCACCACACATATTGAACTTCTTTGGTCATGTTCAATTTCATATGCATCCATTGGTTGTCATTGTGTACGATAGCCATACCGTGCCACTACTTCTTCAAGGTCTTCGTACTTGCTAGTTGATAACAAGTATTCCCAACCCATTGCTTCCCCCTCTAACCATTTGTGACTTGTGTTATGAGTTTTCAACGTTGATCACACACTGTGAAATTCGTTTGGTCATGGTTAGTGGCATATGCTTACTTTGGTTTGTCAGTGTACATGGTTGCCACGCCGTGTCACTACGTACCGAAGGTATTTGTGCTTTCTAGTCGATAGCCATGATTACGAAACCATTGTTACCCTGTCTGACTATCTGTGACTCCTGTTGTGAGTTGTGAACATTAACCACATAAAGTGAAATTCTTTGGTCATGTTCAGTGACATATGCATACATTAGTTAGTCACTTTGCATGGTAGCCACACTGTGCCACTATACATTGAAGGTCTTTGTACTTGCTAATTGATAACTAGTATTCACAAACCATTGTCTCCCCCTCTGACCATTTGTGACTCGTGCTAGGAGTTGTCAATGTTGACAACACATAGTGACATTCTTTGGTCATGATCAGTGACACATGCGTACTTTGGTTGGTCATTGTACATGGTAGCCACACCGTGCCACTACCTGTTGAATGTCCCTGTGCTTGCTAGTTGATACCTGGTATTCCCAATTCATTGTTCCCCCCTCTGACAATTTGTGACTCGTATAATGAGTTGTCAACGTTGACCACACACAGCGGATTTCTTTGGTCAAAGATAGTACATATGCGTACTTTGGTCGGTCGTTGTGCATGGTATCCACATTGTGCTAATTCTCATTGAAGGTCATTGTACTTGCTGGTTTAAAACTAATATTCCGATAGCATTGTTTCCCCCTCTGACCATTTGTGACTCGTGTTATGGGTTGTGAACGTTGACCACCCATACTTCAATTCTTTGGTCATGCTCCGTGACATAAGCCTGGTTTGGTTTTTCGATGTGCATAGTAGCCACACTGTGCCACTGCATATTGAAGTTATTTGTCCTTTCTATTCGACACATGCGGTTCCCAAACCACTGTCTCTCCCTCTGGCCATTCGTGACTTGTGTTATGAGTTGTCAATGTTAACCACAGATAGTGGATTTCTTTTGGTCATAGTCAGTGATGTATGCATCCTTAGGTTGGTCGCACTGCCCGCTAGGCACAACGTGCCACTATTTGTTGTAGGTCCTCGTACTTGCTAGTTGATAACTATTGTTCCCAACCCATTGTTTCCCTCTCTGACCACTTGTGACACGTGTTATGAGTTTTCAACGTTGACCACACACTGTGAAGTTCTTTTAATCATGGTTTAGTGGCATGTGCCTACTTTGGGTTGTCACGGTACATGGTTGCCACACCGTGTCACTACGTACTTGGGTCCTTGTGCTTTCTAGTTGATAGCCATTGTTCAAGACAGTTGTTATTCCCTTTGACTATATGTGACTCTTGTTGTGAGCTGTCAGCGATGACCACATGAAGTGAATTTCTTTGGTCATGGTCAGTGACATATGCATACATTGATTGATCACTGTCTATGGTAGCCACACTGTGCCACTACATATTGGTCTTTGTATTTGCTAATCAATATCTAGTATTCTCAAACCATTGTTTCCCCCTCTGACAGTTTGTGACTCGTGTTATGAGTGGCAAACGTTCACCACACATAGTGACATTATTTGGTCATGGTCAGTGATACATTCCTAGTTTGATTGGTCATTGTACATGGTAGCCACACCATGCCACTGCTTATTGTAGGTCCTTGTGCTTGCTAGTTGATACCTGGTGTTCCCAAACCATTCGTTCCCCCCTTTGACCATCTGTGACTCGTATTATGAGTTTTCAAAATTGATCTCATACAGCGGATTTCTTTGGTCAAAGGAAGTACATATGCCTACTTTGGTCAGTCATTGTGCAAGGTAGCTATATCGTGCTACTACATATTGAAGGTCTTTGTACTTGCTAGTCGGAAACTAATATTCCGAAACCATTGTTTCCCGCTCAAGCCATTTGGATTCGTGTTATGTGTGGTGAACGTTGACCACCCATGCTGAAATTCTTTGGTCATGGTCAGTGACATATGCCTAGTTTGGTTGTTCAGTGTGCATAATTGCCACACCGGGCCACTGCTTATTGAAGTTCTTGGTCCTTTCTAGTCAATACATAGGGTTCCCAAACCATTGTCTCCCCTTCTTACCATTTGTGACTCGTGTTTTTAGTTGTCACTGTTGACCACACATAGTGGATTTCTCTGGTCATAGCCAGTGATGTATGCATACTTCGGTCGGTCACTGTGTACGCTAGCCACACCGTGCCTCTACTTATTGAAGGTCTTTGTACTTGCTAGTTGATAACTAGTGTTCCCAACCCATTGTTTCCCCATCTGAGGATTTGTGACTTTAGTTATGAGTTTTCAATGTTGACCACAAACTTGGAAATTCTTTTGGTCATAGTTACTGGCATATGCCAACTATGGTTTGTCACAGTACATGGTTGTCATGCCGTGTCACAACGTACTGAAGGTCTTTGTGTTCTCTACTTGATAGCTAGAGTTCCCGAACCTTTGTTACCCCCTCTGACTATCAGTGACTCTTATTGTGTGTTGTCAACCTTGACCACATGAAGTGGGATCTTTTGGTCATGGTCAGTGACATATGCCTACTTTGGTTGGTCATTGTACATGGTAGCAACACCGTGCCACTACTTCTTGAAGGTCCTTGTGCATGCTAGTTGATACGTGGTGTTCCCAAACCATTGTTTCCCCCTCTAACAATTTGTGATTCGTATTATGAGCTCTCAACTTCAACCACACACATCGGATCTCTTTGGTCAAAGGCAGTACATATGCCTACCTTGGTCGGTCAATGTGCATGGTCGCCACACCGTCCTACTACTTATTGAAAGTCGTTGTATTTTCCAGTTCAAAACAGATATGCTGGATGCATTGTTTCCCCCTCGGACCATTTGTGACTCGCGTTATGGGTTGTGAACGTTGACCACCCATACTAAAATTCTTTGGTCATGGTCTCTAACATATGCCTAGTTTGGTCGTTTGGTGTGCATAGTAGCCACACCGTGCCACTACGTATTAACGTTCTTTGTCCTTTCTTGTCAATACATAGGGTTCCAAAACCATTGTCTCTCCCTCTGACCAATTGTGACTCGTGGTATGAGTTGTGAATTTTGACCACACATAATGGACTTCTTTGGTCATAGTCAGTGAAGTATGCATCCTTTGGCTGGTCACAGTGCACGCAAGCCACACCATGCCACTGCTTGTTGAAGGTCTTTGTACATCCTAGTTGATAACTAGTATTCCGAACCCATTGTTTCCCCCATCCGACCATTTGTGAATTGTGTTATGAGTTTTCAACATTGACCACACACTGTGAAATTTGTTTGGTCGTCCTTAGTGGCATATGTTTCCATTGGTTTGTCGTTGTACATGGTTGCCACGCCGTGTCACTACGTACTGAAGGTCTTTGTGCTTTCTAGTTGGTAACGAGTGTTCCCAAACCATTGCTACCCCCTCTGACTATATGTGACTCTTGTCCGAGCTGTCAACGTTGACCACATAAAGTGAAATTCTTTGGTCATGATCAGTGACATATGCATACTTTGGTTGGTTGCTGTGCATGGTAGCCACACCGTGCCACTACATATTGAATGTCTCTGTACTTGCTCATCGATAGCTAGTATTCACAACCATTGTTTCCCCCTCTGAATATTTTTTATTCATGTTATGAGTTGTCAAAATTGACCACACTTAGTGACATTCTTTGGTCACGGTCAGTAACACATGCCTTCTTTGGTCTGTCATTGTACATGGTAGCCACACCGTGCCACTACTCATTGAAGGTCCTTGTGCTTGCTAGTTGCTACCTGGTGTTCCCAAACCATTGTTTCCCCCTCAGACCAGCTGTGACTCGTATTATGAGTTGTCAACGTTGACCACACACAGCAAATAGCTTTGGTCAAAGGCAGTACCTATGCTTACTTTGGTTGGTCATTGTGAATGGTAGCCACACTGCGTTACCACTTATTGAAGGTCGTTGTACTTGCTAGTTGAAAACTAATATTCCGGAACCATTGTTCCCCCCCACCCCCCTGACCACTTGTGACTCGTGTAATGGGTTGTGAATGTTGACCACCCACGCTGAAATTCTTTGGGCATGGTCAGTGACATCTTCCTAGTTTGGTTTTTTGGTGTGCATAGTAGCCACAGCGTGCGACTACGTATTGAAGTTGTTCTTCTTTTCTAGTTGATGCATAGGGTTCCCAACCCATTGTCTCTTTCTCTAACCATTTGTGACTCGTGTTAAGAGTTTTCAATGTTGACCACATGCAGTGGATTTCTTATGTCATAGTCAGGGACGTATGTATCCTTTGGTTGGTCACGGTGCACGCTAGCCACACTCTGCCACTACTTGTTGGGGTTCTTTGTACTTGCTAGTTGATAACTAGTGTTCCCAACCCATTGTTTCCCCCTCAGACCATTTGTGACTCATGTTATGAGTTTTCAGCGTTGACCACACACAGTGAAATTCCTTTGGTCATGGTTAGTGGCATATGCCTACTTTGTTTTATCACTGTACATGGTTGCCACGCCGTGTCACTGCGTACTAAAGGTCCTTGTGCATTCTAGTTGATAGCCTGTGTTCCCAAACTATTGTTACCCCCTCTGACTATCTGTGACTCTTGTTGTGAGTTGTCAATGTTGACCACATGAAGTGAACTTCTTTGGTCATGGTCAGAGACAAATGCATACTTTGGTTGGTCACTGTGCATGGTAGCCAGACTGTGCCACTACATATTGAATGTCCTTGTACGTGCTATTCGATAACTAGTATTCACAAACCATTGTTTCACCGTCAGCCCATTAATGACTCGTGTTCTGAGTTGTCAATGTTGACCACACATGGTGACATTTTTTGCGCATGGTTAGTGACACATGCCGACTTTGGTTGGTCATTGTACATGGTAGCCACACCAAGCCACTACGTATTGAAGGTCCATGTGCATGCTAGTTGATACCTGGTGTTCCCAAACCATTGTTTCCCCCTCTGACCATTTGTGACTCGTATTAAGAGTTTTAAACGTTGATCAAACACAGCGGAATTCTCTGGAAAAATGCAGAACATATGCCTACTTTGGTCGGTCATTGTGTATGGTAGCCATACCGTGCTATTACTTACTCAAGGTCGTTGTACTTGCCAATTGAAACAAACATTCCGAAGCCATTGTTTCCCCCTCTGACTATTTGTCACTTGTGTTATGGGTTGTAAACATTGACCACCGATACTGAAATTCTTTGGTCATTGTCAATGACGTGTGACTCACAACCACTCGTAACCGCTCGCAACCACTCGCAACCACCCGGAACCACTCGCAACGACTTGCGCCACTTGCAACCACTTGCAACCACTTACAACCGCTCGCAACTGCTCGCAACCACTCGCAACCACTCCCAACCACTTGCAACCACTCGCAACCACTTGAAACCACTCGCAACCACTCGAAACAACTCGCAACCACTCGCAACCACTCGCACCACTCGCAACCACTCGCAACCAATCCCAAGCATTCGCAACCACTTCCAACCACTCCGAACCACTTGCAACCACTTACAACCGCTCGCAACTGCTCGCAACCGCTCGCAACCACTCCCAAGCATTCGCAACCACTTCCAACCACTCCGAACCACTTGCAACCACTTACAACCGCTCGCAACTGCTCGCAACCGCTCGCAACCACTCCCAAGCATTCGCAACCACTTCCAACCACTCCGAACCACTTGCAACCACTTACAACCGCTCGCAACTGCTCGCAACCGCTCGCAACCACTCCCAAGCATTCGCAACCACTTCCAACCACTCCGAACCACTTGCAACCACTTACAACCGCTCGCAACTGCTCGCAACCGCTCGCAACCACTCCCAAGCATTCGCAACCACTTCCAACCACTCCGAACCACTTGCAACCACTTACAACCGCTCGCAACTGCTCGCAACCGCTCGCAACCACTCGCAACCCCTCGCACCACTCGCAACCACTCGCAACCACTCCTGACAACTCCCAACCACTCGCAACCACTCCCAACCACTTGTAACCACTCGCAATCACTTGCAACCACTCGCAGCAACTCGCAACCACTCGCAACAACTTGCAACCACTCGCAACCACTCACAACCACTCGTTTTCACACGCAACCACTTCAACCACCTGTAACCACTTGCCACCGCTCGCAACCAATCGCAACCAATCACAACCACTTGCAACCACTTGCAATCACTCGCAAAACCTCGCAGCCACTTGCAACCACTCGTAACCACTTGCAACCATTGGCAACCACTCGCAACAACTGGCAACCACACAAAACGAGTGGTTACAACTCGCAACCACTTGCAAGCACTCGCAACCACTCACAATCATTTGCAACCACTCGCAGCCACTCGCAACCACTCGCAACCAATCGTAATCACTTGCAACCACTCACAACTACTCACAACCCCCTTGCTACCACTCACAGCCACTCACAACCACCCACAACCAATTGTAACCACTCGCAACCACTTGCAACCACTGGCAATAACTCCTAACCTCTCAAACCCAACCGTAACCACTCGCAACCACTTGCAACCACTTGCGACCACTCGCAACCTCTTGCAACCACTTGCAACCACTTTCAACCACTTGCAACCACTTGCAACCATGCGCAACCACTCCAACCACTCACAACCACTTGAAACATCTTACAACCACTCACAACCACTTGCACCCACTCGTAACCACTTGCAACCACTCACAACAGTTATCAACCACTTGCAATCACTCGCAACCACTCGCAACCCTTCGCAACCACTCGCAACCATTCGCAACGACTCGCAACCACTTGCAACCACTCCCACCCACTCACAGCCACTCGCACCCGCTCACAACCACTCGCAACCGCTTGCAACCACTCGCAACCGGTCACAACCACTTGCAGCCAGTTGCAACCACTCGTAACGGCTCACAACCAATTTCAAGCACTCGCAACCACTCCCAACCACTCGTAACCACTCGCAACCACTCGCAACCACTCGCAACCACTCTCGACAACTTGTAGCCACTCACAACCACTCGCAACCACTTTCAAACACTTGCAATCACTCGCAACAACTCGCAACTACTCGCAACCACTCGTAACCACTTGCATGTACTCACAACCACTCGCAACCACTTGAAATGACTCGCAACCACTTGCAACTACTTGCAACCACTCGTAGCCACACACAACCACTCGCAAATACTCACAACCATTGACAACCACTCGCAACCACTTGCAATCGCTCACAATCACTCGCAACCACTCGCAACCACTCGCAACCACTCACAACCACTGGCAACCACATGCAACCACTCGCCAACACTCGCAACCATTCGCAACCACTCGCAACCACTCGCAACAACTCCCATCCACTCGCAGCCACTCACAACCACCCGCCGCCATTTGCAACCACTCGCAACCACTTGCAGCCAGTCGCAACCACTTGCAACCACGCGCAACCAAACAAAACCAATCCCAACCACTCGCAACCACTTGCAACCACTCGCACCCACGCGCAACCACTTGCAGCCACTCGCAACCCCTCGTGACCACTGGCAACCACTCGCAACCACTTGCAACAACGTGTAGCCACTCACAGCCACTCGTAACCTCTCACAACAACTCGCTACCATTTGCAACCACTTGCATCCACTCGCAACCACTCGAAACTACTCGCAGCCACTAGCAACCACCTGCCACCACTCGCAACCACTCGCAACCACTCACAACCACTTGCAACCACTTGCAACAACTCGTAACCACTCGCAGCCACTCGAAATCACTTGTAACCACTTGCAACCACTTGCAACCACTTAACCACTTGCAACCACTCACAACCACTTGCAACCACTTGCAACGACTTGCAACCACTCGCAACCACTCGCAACCACTTGCAACCAGTCCCAAACACTCGCAACCAGTCCCAGCCACTCGCAACCACTCGCTCCCACTTGCAACCACTTGCAACAACTTGCATCCACTCACAACCACTTGTAACCACTGGCAACTACTCGCAAACAACTCGCAGCCACTTGCAACCACTCGCAACCACTCACAACCACTTGCAACTACTCAAAACCTTTCACAACCACTGGCAACCACTCGCAACTACTAGCAACCACCTCCAACCACTCGCAACCATTTGCAACAAATTACAACCACTCGCAATCACTTGCAACCACGAGCAATCACTTGCAACCACACGTTAACACTTAGAACCAATCCCAACCACTCGCAACTACTTGCAGCCACTCGCAACCACTTGTAACCACTCGCAACCACTGGCAACCACATGCAACCGCTTGTAACGACTTGCAACAACTTGCAAACACTCGCAAGCACTAGCAACCACTCTCAACCATGCGTAACCACTTGCATCCAGTTGCAACTACTTGCAACCACTCGGAACCAGTTGCAACCACTTACAACCACTGGCAACCACTCCCAACCAATGGCAATCACTTGCAACGACTCAGAACCACTCACAACCACTCGTAGCCGCTTACAACAACTCAAAACCACTCGAAACCACTCGCAACTACTTGCAACCACTTCCAACCAATCGCAACCACTTGTAACCACTCACAACCACTTGCAACTTCTCCCACCACTCAACACCACTAGCAACCACTTGCAACCACTCGCAACCACTCGCAACCACTCGGAACGATGCCCAACCACTCACAACAACTCGCAACCACTTGAAACCACCCGCAACCACTCGTAACCAATCGCAACCACTCGCAAGCACTCGCAACCACTTACAACCACTCGCAGCCACTCGCAACCACTCACAATTACTTGCAACGACTCGCAAACACTTGAAACCACTTGCAACCACTTGCAGCCACTCGCAGTTACACCGCAACCACTCACAACCATTGGCAACCACTCGTAACCACTTGCAATCACTCAGAATCACTCGCAACCACTCCCAACCACTCAAAACCACTCAAAACCACTCACTACCACTTGCAACCACTCGCAACCACTTGCAACCATTCACAACCACAAGCAACCACTCGCAACCACTCGCATCCACTCACAGCAACTTGTAACCACTCGCAACCACTCGCAACCACTCGCAACAATTTGCAACCACTCGTAACCACTTGCAGCCACTCACAATCACTTGCAACCACTCGCAACCACACAAAACGTCTTGCAACCACTCGCAACCACTTGCAACCACTCGCAACCACGCACAACCACTCCCAACCACTCGCAACCACTCTCAACCACACGTGACCACTCGCAACCACTCGCAACCACTCGCTCCACTCCTAACCACTCGCAAGCACTCGTATCCACTCGCAACCATTCGCGACCACTTGCAACCACTTGCAACCACTCGCAACCACTCGCGACCACTCGCAACCACTAGCAACCACTTGCAACCACTGGAACCACTCGCAACCACCTGCAACTACTCGCAACAACTCCTAAAGACTCGCAACCGCTCTCAACGACTCGCAATGAGTTGCAACCACTTGCAACTACTCACAAGCACTGGCAACTACTCACACCTACTTGCAACCACTGGCAACCAATGCCAAATACTCGCAACCACTCCAAGGCACTCGCAACCGCTCGCTCCCTCTGGAAGTACTTTGAATTACTCGCAAACACTTGCAATCACTCACAACCACTCCCAAACAGCTCGCAACCACTTGCAACCACTCCCAACCACTCGTAACCACTCGCAACCACTCACAACAACTCGCAACCACTGGCAACCACTCGCAACTACTAGCAACCAATCGCATCCACTCGCAATAACTTGCAACCAATGGCAATCAATTGCAACCACTAGCAACCACTTGCAACCACTTGCAACCACTCCAAACCACTCGCAACCACCCGCAGCCACTCGCAACCACTCATAACCACTCACAGTCACTCGCAATTACTCGCAACCACTTGCAACCACTTGCAACTACTTGCAACCACTCGCAACCACTTGGAACCACTCTCAACCACTCACAACAACTTCCATGTCCTGACAACCACTTGCAGCCACTCACAACAACACACAACCACTTGCAACCACTTGTAACCACTCGCAACCAATCGTAACCACTCACAATCACTCACAACCACTTGTAACCGCTCACAACCATGCGGAACCTCTCGCAACCACTCGCAACCACTCGCAACCACTCACATCAACTCTCAACTACTCGCAACCACTCGCAACCACTTGCAACTACGTTCAACCATTCCCAACCACTTGTAACCAATCACAACCACTTGCAACCACTTACAACCACTCAACACCACTTGCAACCACTCACAACCCCTCGCAACCACTCGCAGCAACGCGCAACCACTCACAACCTCTCGCAACCACTTGAGACCACTTGCAACCAGTCGCAACCACTCGCAACCACTCGGAACCACTCACAACCACTTGCAACGACTTGCAACCTCTTGCAACCACTTACAACCACTTGCAACCACTCGGAACCACTCCCAACCACTCACAACCATGGGAAACCACTCGGAACCACTTGCAATCACTCGCAATCACTCGCAACCACTCGCAACCACTCAAAACGACTCACAACCACTCGCAAGCACTTGCAACTACTCACAACCACTCGCAACCATATGGAACCACTTGCAACCACTCGCAACCATTCCCATCCACTCGCAGCCATTTGTAACCACTCGCAACCACTCCCAACCACTCGCAACCATTTGCAACCACTTGCAACCACTTGCAACCACTCGCAACCACTTGCAACCACTCGCATTCACACAAAACATCTCCCGACCACTTGCCACCACTCGCAACCATGCACAACCACTCCCAACCACTCGAAACCACTCGCAACCACTCGCAACCACTCGCAACTACTTGTAACCCTTTGCAATCACTCCTAACCACTCGCAACCAATCGCAACCACATGCAACAACGCGCAACCACTCGCAACCACTCGCAACTACTCGTAACAACTCACGACCAATTGTAACCACTCCCAACCACTCACAACCACTCACAACCACTCACAACCACTCGCAACCACTCACAACCACTTGCAACCACTCGCAACCACTTGCAACCACTCGCAACCACTCGCAACCACTCGCAACCACTTGCAACCACTCGCAACCACACACAACCTCTCGCAACGACTCGCAACCACTTGCAACAAGTCGCAACCACTCGCAACCACTCCCAACCACTCGCAACCACTCCCAACCACTCGAAACCAGTCCCAACCACTCGCAACCACTGGCAAGTACTCGCAACCACTCGCAACCACTCGCAACCACTTGCAACCACTCGCAACCACACACAACCTCTCGCAACGACTCGCAACCACTTGCAACAAGTCGCAACCACTCGCAACCACTCCCAACCACTCGCAACCACTCCCAACCACTCGAAACCAGTCCCAACCACTCGCAACCACTGGCAAGTACTCGCAACCACTCGCAACCACTCGCAACCACTTGCAACCACTCGCAACCACACACAACCTCTCGCAACGACTCGCAACCACTTGCAACAAGTCGCAACCACTCGCAACCACTCCCAACCACTCGCAACCACTCCCAACCACTCGAAACCAGTCCCAACCACTCGCAACCACTGGCAAGTACTCGCAACCACTCGCAACCACTCGCAACCACTTGCAACCACTCGTAATCAATTGCAACCACTCGTAACCACTCGCAACCACTTGTAACCACTCGTAACTACTCCCAACCACTTGCAACCACTCGCAACCACCCACAACCACTTGCAACCACTTACAACCACTCACAACCACTCGCAACCACTCACAAACACTTGCAACCACTCGCATCCACTTGCAACCACTCGCAACCACTCGCTGCCACTCGCAACCAGTCCCATATAGTCGCAACTACTCCCAGCCAGTCACAACCAATCGCTCCCACTCGCAACCACTTGCAACCACTCGCAACCAATCGCAACCACGCGCAACCACTCCCAAACAAATCGCAACCATTTGCAACCATTCACAGCTACTTGCAACCACTCACAACAACTCACAACCACTCGCAACCACTGGGAATCACTCGCAACTACTTGCAACCACTCGCAACCACTTGCAACCACTCGAAACCACTCGCAAACACTTGCATCCACTAACAATCAATTCCAACCACTCGCCACCACTTGCAACCACTCCCAACCACTCGCAACCATTCCCAACCACTCGCAACCACTCGTAACCACCCGCAATCAGTCGCAACCACTCACAACCACTTGCAACCACTTTAAACCACTTTCAATCACCCGCAACCACTTGCAAACTCTCTCAACCATGCTTAATCCCTTGCAACCACTCACAACCACTTGCAACCACTTGTTCCACTTGCAATTACTTACAACCACTCGCAACCACTTGCAACCACTCGCAACCAATCGCAACCACTCACAACAACTCACAACAACTTGCAAGTCCTTGCAATAACATACGTCCACTCACAACCACTCACAAGCACTTGCAACCACTCGCGACCACTCGCAGTCAATCATTACCACTCGCAACCAATCACAACCACTTGTAACCATTCACAACCACTCGGAACCACTCGCAACCACTCGCAACCACTCGGAACCACTCTCAACCACTTACAACAGCTCTCAACCACTCGCAACCACTCACAACCATTCGAAACTACTTTCAACCACTCGCAACCACTTGTAACCACTAGCAACCACTTGCAACCACTCACAACCACTCAAGACCACTTGCAACCACTCGCAACCATTCACAACCACTAGCAAGGATGCGCAACCACTCACAACAACTTGCAACCAGCTGAAACCACTTGCAACCACTGGCAACCACTGGCAGCCACTCGCAACCACTTGCAACAACTTGCAACCACTCACAACCACTTGCAACGACTTGCAACCACTTGCCACCGCTTTGAACCACTCGGAGCCACTCGCAGCCACTTGCAACCACTCACATGTATTGGCAACCACTCGTAACCACTTGCAATCACTCACAATCACTCGCAACCACTCGGAACTGCGCAAAACCACTCACAATCTTCGCAACCACTTGCAACCACTTGCAACAACTCGCAACCATATGTAACCACTTCCAACCACTCACAACCACTCGCATCCACTGGCAGCCACTCATGACCCCTTGCAACCACTTGCAGCCGCTTGCAACCATCTGAAACCACTCGCACCCATTTACAACCACTCGCAACCACTCACAACCACTCGCATCCACTGGCAGCCACTCATGACCCCTTGCAACCACTTGCAGCCGCTTGCAACCATCTGAAACCACTCGCACCCATTTACAACCACTCGCAACCACTCGCATTCACACGAAACCTCTCGCAACCACTCGCAACCACTTGCCACCACTCACCCCACGCACAACCACTCCCAACCACTCGCAACCACACGCAACCACTTGCGACCACTCGCAACCACCCGCAACCACTCTCAACCATCCGTAACCACTCGCAACCACTCACAACCACTTGCAACCACTCGCAACCACTCGCAACCACTCGTAACCACTCGCAACCACTCGTAACCACTCGCAACCACTCACAACCAACTGTAACCACTCACAACCACTCACAACCACTCACAACCACTCACAACTACTCGCAACCACTCGCAACCACTTGCAACCACGTGCAACTACTCACAGCCACTAGCAACCACTCACAACCAGTTGCAACCACTCGCAACCACTCACAACCAATCGCAACCACTCGTAACTACTCGCAACCAATCCCAAACACTCAAAACCACTCCCAGCCACTCGCAACCACTTGCTCCCACTTGCAACCTCTTGCAACCACTCGCATCCACTCGCAACCACTCGCAACCTCTCGCAACTACCCGCACACAACTCGCAACCACTCGCAACCACTCCCAACAACTCGCAACCACTCGCAACCACTCACAACCAATTGTAACTACTGGCAACCACTCGCAACTACTTGTAACCAATAGCAACCACTTGCAGTCACCTGCATTTATCCCCAATCACTCCCAACTACTCGCAACCACTTGCAACCACTTCAAACCACACGCAACGACTCCCAGCCACTCACAACCACTCGTAACCACTCGCAATCACACGCAACCACTCGCAACCACTTGCAATAACTAGCAACCACTCACAACAACTTGCAACCACTTGTAACCACTCGCAGCCATGCGTAATCACTTACAACCACTTCCAACCAGTCAAAACTACTCGCAACCACTTACAACCAATCGAAACCACTCGCAACCACTCGTAACCACTCACAACCACTTGTAACCACTTGCAACCATTCGTAGCCACTCGCAACCACTCATAACCACTTGTAGCCACTTGCAACCACTTGCAACCACTTGCAACCACTTACAACCACTCACAACCACTCGCAACCACTCACAACCACTTGCAAGCATTGGCATCCACTTTGAACCACTCGCAACCACTCACAACCACTCACAACCAATTCCAAACACTTGCAACCACTCACAAACACCCGCAACCACTCGCTCCCACTCGCAACCACTTGAAACCATTCGAAACCACTCGCAACCACTCGCAAACAAAGCGCAACCACTTGCAGCCACTCGCAACCACTTGCAACGACTCCCAGCTACTCGCAACCACTGGCAACCACTTGCAACCACTTGCAACCACTCACAACCACTGGCAACCACTCACAACCAATTGAAACCACTCGCAACCAATCACAACCACTCGCAACCACTCGCAACCAATGCCAACCACTTACAACCACACCCAGCCACTTGCAAACACTTGCTCCCACTCGCAACCACTTGCAACAACTTGCAACCACTTGCAACCACTTGCAACCACTCGCACACATCTCGCAACCACTCGCAACAACTCGCAACCACTCCAAAGCACTTGCAACTACTCGCAATAACTCACAACCACTTGCAACCTCTGGCAACTACTCGCAACTACTCGCAACGACTCGCAACCACCCGCAATAACTTGCAACCACTCCCAATCACTTGCAATCACTCCAACCACTTGCATCCACTTCCAACCACTCGCAACCACTCCAAGCCACTCGCAACCACTTGCAACCACTTGCAACCACTCGCAACCACTTGCAACGAATTGCAACCACTTGCAACCATGCCTAACTACTCGCAACCACTCGCAACCACTTGGAACCACCCGCAACCACTGATAACCATTCTCAACCACCCGCAACCACCCACAGCCACTCGCAACCACACGTAACCACTCGCACACACAAATAACCACTCACAACCACTTGCAACCACTTGAAACCACTTGCAACTACTCGCAACCGTTCGCAAGCACTCGCAACCACTCGCAACCACTCGTAACCAGTCGCAACCAGTCGTAACCACTCCCAGCCACTCCCAATGACTCACAACCACTCACAGCCACTCGCAACCACTCGCAACCACTCGCGACTACTCGCAACTACTAACAACCAGTCGTAACCACTTGTTACCAGTTGTAACCACTCACAACCACTTCCAACCACTTGCAACCACTCCCAACCACGCGCAACCACTCACAACCACTCGCAACCACTCGCAACCACTCGCAGCCACTTGCAATCACTCACAACCAGTGGCAACCACTGGCAACCACTCACAATCATTTGCAAGAACTCGTAACCACTTGAAACCACTCTCAAGCACTCGAAACCACTCACAACCACTTGCAAGCACTCGCAACCACTCGCAACCACTCACAACCACTCACACCCACTTGCAAGCACTCGCAACCACTCACGACCACTCGCAACCACTCACAACCACTCGCAACCACTCACAACCACTCGCAACCACTTGCAACAACTCACAACCAGTGGCAACCTCTTGCAGCAACTCACAACCACTTGCAACCACACGCAACCACTCGAAACTACTCACAACCACTGGCAAGCACTCGCAGCCACTCGCAACCACCCACAACCACTCACAACCACTTGAAAGCACTTGCAATCACTCGCAACCACTCACAACAACTCACAACCACTTGCAAGCAGTTGCAACCACTCCCAACCAATCCTAAGCACTTCCAATCACTCACAACCATTTGTAACCACGCACAACCACTCGCCACCGCTCGCAACCACTCGCCACCACTCGCAACCACTCGCAACTACTTACAACCACTCGCAACCACTCCCAACGACTCACAACCACTTGCAGCCACTCACAACCACTTAAAACTACTCTCAATCACTTGCAACCACTCACAACCACTCACCACCACTCAGAACCACTCACAACCACTCGCAACCACTCGCAACCACTCGCAACCACTCGCAACCACTCACAACCACTTGCAGCCACTCACAACCACTTAAAACTACTCTCAATCACTTGCAACCACTCACAACCACTCACCACCACTCAGAACCACTCACAACCACTCGCAACCACTCGCAACCACTCGCAACGACTCGCAACCACTCACAGCCACTTGCAGCTACTCGCAATCACTTGCATCCACTGGCAACCACTCACAACCACTGGCAACCACTCACAACCAATTGCAACCACTCGCAACCAATCACAACCACTCGCAACCACTCCTAACCAATGCCAACCACTCACAACCACACCCAGCCACTCGCAAACACTTGCTCCCACTCGCAACCACTTGTAACAACTTGCAACCACTCGCAACCACTCGCAACCACTCGCACACAAATCGCAACCACTCGCAACAACTCGCAACCACTCGCAAGCACTTGCAACTACTCGCAACAACTCACAACCACTTGCAACCTCTGGCAAGCACTGGCAACTACTCACAACGACTCGCAACCACTCACAATCACTTGCAACCACTCCCAATCACTTGCAATCACTCGCAACCACTTGCAACCACTTCCAACCACTCGCATCCACTCCAAGCCACTCGCAACCACTTGCAACCAGTTGCAACCACTCGCAACCACTTGCAACGAATCGCAACCACTTGCAACCATGCCTAACCACTCGCAACCACTTGCAACCACTTGGAACCACCCGCAACCACTGATAACCACTTGCAACCACCCGCAACCACCTACAGCCACTCGCAACTACGCGTTACCACTCGCACACACTCATAACCACTCCTAACCACTCACAATCACTTGCAATCACTTGAAACCACTTGCAACTGCTCGCAACCACTCGCAACCACTCGCAACCACTCGCAACGACTCGCAACCACTCGCAACCAGTCGTAACCACTCCCAGCCACTCCCAATGACTCACAACCACTCACAACCACTCGCAACCACCTGCAACCACTCGCAACTACTAACAATCAGTTGTAACCACTTGCAACCAATTGTAACCACTCGCAACCACTTCCAACCACTTGCAACCACTCCCAACCACTCCCAACCACGCGCAACCACTCACAACCACTCGCAACCACTCGCAGCCACTTGCAACCACTCACAACCACTCGCAACCACTTGCAACCACACACAACCATTTGCAAGAACTCGCAACCACTTGAAACCACTCGCAAGCACTCGAAACCACTCACAACCACTTGCAAGCACTCGCAACCACTCGCAACCACTCACAACCACTC
>SZWC01004486.1:113934-126354 GCA_023375785.1 Penium margaritaceum | reverse complement strand
TCGCAACCACTCACAACCACTTGCAACCACTCAAAACTACTTGCAACCACTCGCAACCATCCGCAACCACTCGCAGCCACTCGCAACCTCTCGTAACCACTTGCAACCACTCCCGACTTTTCGCAACCACTCGCAACCACTCACAACCACTTGCAACCACTTGCAACCACTCACAACCACTTGCAACCACTCGCAATCACTTTCAACCACTTGCAACCACTCGCAACCACTCACAACACCTCACAACCGCTTGCAAGCATTCGCAACCGCTCGCAAGCACTCAGAGCCACTCACAACCACTTGCAACCACTTGCAACCACTCGCAACCAATCGTAACCACTCGTAACTACTCACAGCCATCTGCAATCGCTCTCAACTAGGGCGCAAGTAAGTCGAAACTAGGGCACAAGTAGGGTGCAAGACGGCCCCAACTAGGACGCAACTAGGCTGCAACTAGGTTGTAGCTGGTGCCCAACCGAGGCGCATCTAGGGCGCAAGTCGGGTGCAACTAACAC
Source organism: Penium margaritaceum (assembly GCA_023375785.1). Classification (NCBI taxonomy): domain Eukaryota; kingdom Viridiplantae; phylum Streptophyta; class Zygnematophyceae; order Desmidiales; family Peniaceae; genus Penium; species Penium margaritaceum. Next base: position 125,839 of record SZWC01004486.1, on the reverse strand, counting down.
ACAAGCAGGGCGCAACTAAGGTACAATCAGGGCATAACTAGGGCGCAACTAGGACGTAGCTAGTGCCCAACTAAGGCACAACTAGGGCACAACTAGGGAGCAAGTAGGGTGCAACTAGGATTCAAGTAGGGCACAGCTAGGGCGTAATTTGGAAACAACGAGGCTACAACTAGGGCACAACTAGGGCGCAAGTAAGGCGCAAGTAGGGCGCAACTAGGGTGCAACTAGGGCGCAACAAGGGCGTAGCTAGTGCCCAAATCAGGCATGACTATGGCGCAACTAGGGCGGAACTAGGGCGCAGCTAGGGCGCAAGTAGGACACAACTAGGTAGTAACTAGGGAACAACTAGGGCGCAACCTGTTCGTAGCTAGTGCCCAACTGAGGAGCAAATAGGGCAAAACTAGAGCGGAAATAGGGCGCAAGTAGGGCGTAAGTAGGGTGCAACTAGGGCACACGTAGGACACAACTAGGACGCAAATAGGGTGGATGTAGGGAGCAACTAGGACGCAACTAGGGAGATACCAGGGCATAGCTAGTGCCCAACTGAGGCGCAACTATGGCATAACTAGGGCGCAAGTTGGGCGCAGTTAAGGCGCAAGTAGGGTGTAACTAGGGCGCAAGTAGGGCACAACTAGGGTGCAACTAGGGCGCAACTAGGGCCCAAGTAGGACGCACGTAGGCTGCAACTAGGGCGCAGCTAGGGCGCATTTATGGCGCAAGCAGGGTGCAACTAGGGGAAAACTAGGGCACAACTAGGGCACAACTTGGGCGCAAGGAGGGCGCAACTAGGGTGCAACTAGGGCGCAAGTAGAATGCAAGTACGTCACATGTAGTGCGCAACCAGGACGTAACTAGGGCGCAAATAGGGCGCAACTAGGACACAACTAGGGCGCAACGAGGACGCAACTAAGGCGCAAGTATGGTGCAATTAGGGCGCAACTAGGGCGTAACTAGGGTGCAACTAGGGCGTAGCTAATTCCCAACAGAGGCACAACTAAGGCGCAACAATGATGCAAGTCGGACGCAAGTAGGACGCAAGTATGATGCAACTAGGAAACAAGTAGGGCGTAATTAGGACGCAACTAGGGCGCAACTAGGGCACAAGTAGGACGCAACTAGGCGCAACTAGGGTACGAGTAGGGCACAACTAGGGCGAATCTTGGAAGTAACTGGGCTACAACTAGGGTGCAACTAGGGCGCAAGTAGGGTACAAGTAAGGCGCAAATAGGGCGCAACTAGGGCACAAGTAGGGTGCAAGTAGGGCGCAACTTGGGAGCAACAAGGGCACAGCTAGGGTGAAACTATAACCCACGTAGGGCGTAGCTCGTGTCCGACTGAAGCGCATATAGGACGCAACTAGGGTGCAACTAGGGCTCAAGAAGGGTGTAAGTAGGACGTAGTTAGGGTGGAACTAGAGCAAATATAGGGCGTAACTAGGGCACAACTAGAATGCAAGGAGGGTGCAGTTAGGGCACAAGTAGGGCACAAGTAGGTCGCAACTATGGCACTGCTAGGACACAACTAGGGCGCAACTACGGCGCAACTAGGACGCAACTAGGCCGTAGCTGGTGTCTAACAGATGCGCAACTCGGGGGGCACCTAGAGGCATAGCTAGGAAGCAAGTAGGGCACAACTAGGGTGTAACTAGGACACAACTATGGTGCAACTAGGGCGTATCTAGTGTCCAACTGAGGCGGATCTAGGGTGCAACTAGGACGTAACTAGGGCGTAACTAGGACGCAAGTAGGGTGCAAGTAGGGCGCAAGTAGGGTGCAACTAGGGCGCAAGTAGGGCGCAACTAGGGCATAGCTAGTGCCCAACTGAGATGCAACTAGGGCGCAACTAGGGCGGAACTAGGTTGCAACTAGGGCGTAAGTAGGGCGTTAGTAGGTTGCAACAAGGGCGCAACTAGGGCAAAACTAGGGTGCAACTAGGGCGCAACTAGGACGCAACTAGGGCTTAGCTAGTACCCAACTGACTTGCAACTAGGGCCCAACAAGGGCGCGACTAGGGCGTAAGTAGCACGCAACTAGGGCGCAACTAGGGTGCAACTAGGGCGCAACTAGGGCATAGCTAGTGTCTAATTGAGGAGCAACTAGGGCACAAGTAGTGCGCATGTAGGATGCAACTAGGACGCAACTTGGACGTAACTAGGGCTTAGCTAGCACCCAGCTAAGGCGCAACTAGGGCGCAATTAGGGTGCAACTAGGGCGTTACTAGGGTGTAAGGACACAACTAGGGCGCTATTAGGGTGCAACTAGGACGAAACTAGGGCGCAACTAGGACGCAAGTGGGGTGCAAGTAGGATGTAACAAGGGTGCAACTAGGGTGCAACTAGGGCGCAAGGAGGACGCAAGTAGGGCGCAAGAAGGACGCAACTAGGGCGCACATAGGACGCAACCAGGGCACAATGAGGACGCAAGTAGGGCGCAACTAGGGTATAACTGGGCGCAACTACGGTGCAACTTGGGCACAACTAGGGCGTAGCTTGTGCCCCACTGAGGCGCAACTAGGGCGCAACTAGGGCACAACTAGGGTGAAAGCAGGGCGCAAGTAGGGCGCAATGAGGGCGCAACTAGGGCGCAACTAGGGCGCAACCAGGGCGTAGCTAGTGTCCAGTTTAGATGTCACTAGGGTGCAACCACGGTACAACTAGGGCACAAGTAGCGTGCAGCTAGGGTGCATCTAGGTCGCAACTAGGTCGCAACTAGGGCATAAGTAGGGCGCAAGTAGGGTGAAACTAGGGCGTAACAAGGACACAACTAGGGTGCAAGTAGGGCGCATGAAGGGTGCAACTATGGGTGCAACTAGGGCGCAACTTGGGGGCAAGTAGGGCGCAAGTTGGGTGCATCTACGGCGCAACTAGGGCGCAACTGGGGCGTAACTAGTGCCCAACTCAGGCGCAACTAGGACGCAACTAAAGTGCAGGTATGGTGCAAGTAGGGCGCAAGAAGGGTGCAACTAGGGCGTAAGTACGACATATGTAGGGTGCAACTAGGGTGCAACTAGGGCGTAACTAGGGCGTGGCTAGTGCCCAACAAAGGCGCAGCCAGGGCACAACAGAGGCGCAAGTATGGCACAACTAGGACGAAAGTAGGGCACACCTAGGGCACAACTAGGGCACAACTAGGGCGCAATTAGGACACAACTAGGGTGCAAGTAGGGCGCAAGTATGTTGCAAGTAAGGCGCAACTATGGCGTAAGTAGGGCGCAAGTAGGGTACAACTAGGACGCAAGTAGGGGACAAGTAGGGTGCAATTAGGGCGCAACAAAGGTGTAGCTAGTGCCCAACTCAGGTGTAACTAGGACGCAACTAGGGCGCAAGTAGAACGCAAGTAGGGTGCAACTAGGGTACAACTAGGGAGGACCTAGGTCACAACTAGGGTGTAAGTAGGGCGTCAGTAGGGTGCAACTAGGGCGTAACTAGGACACAACAAGGGTGCAAGTAGGGCGCATGTAAGGTGCAGCTATGGGTGCAACTAGGGCTCAACTAGGGGGCAAGTAGGGTGCAAGTAGGGCGCAACTAGTGCACAACTAGGGCGTAACTAGGGCGCACATAGGACGTAGCTAGTGCCCCACTACGGCACAACTAGGGCGCAACCAGGGTGCAACTAGGGTACAAGTCGGACGCAAGGAGGACGCAAGTAGGGTGAAAACAGGGCACAAGTTTGGCACAAGAAGAGCGCAACTAGGTCGTAAGTAGGGCGTAAGTAGGGCGCATGTAGGATGCAAATATGGTGTAACTAGGACACAACTAGGGAACAAGTAGGGCGCAAGTAGGGCGTAACTAGTTTGCAACTAGGGCACAACTAGGGTACAACTAGGACGTAGCTAGTGCCCAACTGAGGCGCAACCAGGGCGCAATTAGGGCGCAAGTCGGGCGCATGTAGGACACAACTAGGGCACAAGTAGGGCTCAAATATGGTTTAAGTAGGGCGCAACTAGGGTACAACTAGGTCGCAAATAGGGCGCAAGTAGGGCGCAAGTAGGATGCAACTAGGGCGCAACTAGGGCGCAAGTAGAGCACAAGTAGGGCACAAAAAGGGTGNGGCCATGGGGGGGGGTTAGTTTGGGAGGTTGAGGCGTCTCCTCAGTTCGCGGACGGGGACATCCAATTTAACGAACCTTGCCTCCCCAGCGAGGAGGGAGGCAATGTGGCTCTCCTCGTGAACGTGGAGGTAACATGAGAGGATGCCGTAGCCGTGGGCATTGCATCGGGGGAGGGCACAAGTGTACTCTTGAGGGAATTGGCCGTTGCTGATGAATGCGGTGCCGGGGTCACTGAAGACCCTTTGGACTGTGGGGGTCGGAGGAAGCTTGCTGTAGAGTTCGGCTTTGGCGATAGCGCACGGGACGTCAAGGCGAGCGGAGTCTCTGCGGCCTCTCTGCACAAAGGCATCGTGTGCATCTGAGAGGTGTCTCTCATGGCAGTGCGTACAGCGCTGCGTAGAGAGGGAGACCTTCGTGATGATGGGGAAGTTAGGGTCCAGCTGATGGAGGGGGGGGATGTGCAGAAGGTCTGGGTCGTGAGGTGGTGCGACCGCGAATCCGGTGAAAAGGTCAAGAGCCCTACGGCCACGTCTATCTGTCTCTTGCTTGAAGTCGGTGATGTCCAGGGCGCAATTAGGGCGCAAGTCGGACGCAGGTAGGACACAACTAGGGCGCAAGTAGGGCTCAAATATGGTTCAAGTAGGGCGTTACTAGGGTACAACTAGGTCGCAAATAGGGCGCAAGTAGGGCGCAAGTAGGATGCAACTAGGGCGCAACTAGGGCGCAAGTAGAGCACAAGTAGGGCACAAAAAGGGTGCAACCAGGGTATAACTAGGGCACACGTAGGGCGCAAGAAGGGTTCAACTAGGGCACAACTAGGTGTAGCTAGTTCCCGATTGAGGCACAACTAGGGCGCAACTAGGGCGCAAGTCGGGCACAAGAAGGGTGCAAGTAGGATGCAACTAGGGCGCAAGTAGGGCGCAAGTAGGGCGCAAGTAGGATGCAACTAGGGCGCACGTAGGGCGCAAGTAGGACGCAAGTAGGGCGCAAGTAGGATGCAACTAGGGCGCACGTAGGGCGCAAGTAGGACGCAAGTAGGGCGCAAGTAGGATGCAACTAGGGCGCACGTAGGGCGCAAGTAGGACGCAAGTAGGGCGCAAGTAGGATGCAACTAGGGCGCACGTAGGGCGCAAGTAGGACGCAAGTAGGGCGCAAGTAGGATGCAACTAGGGCGCACGTAGGGCGCAAGTAGGACGCAAGTAGGGCGCAAGTAGGATGCAACTAGGGCGCACGTAGGGCGCAAGTAGGACGCAAGTAGGGCGCAAGTAGGATGCAACTAGGGCGCACGTAGGGCGCAAGTAGGACGCAAGTAGGGCGCAAGTAGGATGCAACTAGGGCGCACGTAGGGCGCAAGTAGGACGCAAGTAGGGCGCAAGTAGGATGCAACTAGGGCGCACGTAGGGCGCAAGTAGGACGCAAGTAGGGCGCAAGTAGGATGCAACTAGGGCGCACGTAGGGCGCAAGTAGGACGCAAGTAGGGCGCAAGTAGGATGCAACTAGGGCGCACGTAGGGCGCAAGTAGGACGCAAGTAGGGCGCAAGTAGGATGCAACTAGGGCGCACGTAGGGCGCAAGTAGGACGCAAGTAGGGCGCAAGTAGGATGCAACTAGGGCGCACGTAGGGCGCAAGTAGGACGCAAGTAGGGCGCAAGTAGGATGCAACTAGGGCGCACGTAGGGCGCAAGTAGGACGCAAGTAGGGCGCAAGTAGGATGCAACTAGGGCGCACGTAGGGCGCAAGTAGGACGCAAGTAGGGCGCAAGTAGGATGCAACTAGGGCGCACGTAGGGCGCAAGTAGGACGCAAGTAGGGCGCAAGTAGGATGCAACTAGGGCGCACGTAGGGCGCAAGTAGGACGCAAGTAGGGCGCAAGTAGGATGCAACTAGGGCGCACGTAGGGCGCAAGTAGGACGCAAGTAGGGCGCAAGTAGGATGCAACTAGGGCGCACGTAGGGCGCAAGTAGGACGCAAGTAGGGCGCAAGTAGGATGCAACTAGGGCGCACGTAGGGCGCAAGTAGGACGCAAGTAGGGCGCAAGTAGGATGCAACTAGGGCGCACGTAGGGCGCAAGTAGGACGCAAGTAGGGCGCAAGTAGGATGCAACTAGGGCGCACGTAGGGCGCAAGTAGGACGCAAGTAGGGCGCAAGTAGGATGCAACTAGGGCGCACGTAGGGCGCAAGTAGGACGCAAGTAGGGCGCAAGTAGGATGCAACTAGGGCGCACGTAGGGCGCAAGTAGGACGCAAGTAGGGCGCAAGTAGGATGCAACTAGGGCGCACGTAGGGCGCAAGTAGGACGCAAGTAGGGCGCAAGTAGGATGCAACTAGGGCGCACGTAGGGCGCAAGTAGGACGCAAGTAGGGCGCAAGTAGGATGCAACTAGGGCGCACGTAGGGCGCAAGTAGGACGCAAGTAGGGCGCAAGTAGGATGCAACTAGGGCGCACGTAGGGCGCAAGTAGGACGCAAGTAGGGCGCAAGTAGGATGCAACTAGGGCGCACGTAGGGCGCAAGTAGGACGCAAGTAGGGCGCAAGTAGGATGCAACTAGGGCGCACGTAGGGCGCAAGTAGGACGCAAGTAGGGCGCAAGTAGGATGCAACTAGGGCGCACGTAGGGCGCAAGTAGGACGCAAGTAGGGCGCAAGTAGGATGCAACTAGGGCGCACGTAGGGCGCAAGTAGGACGCAAGTAGGGCGCAAGTAGGATGCAACTAGGGCGCACGTAGGGCGCAAGTAGGACGCAAGTAGGGCGCAAGTAGGATGCAACTAGGGCGCACGTAGGGCGCAAGTAGGACGCAAGTAGGGCGCAAGTAGGATGCAACTAGGGCGCACGTAGGGCGCAAGTAGGACGCAAGTAGGGCGCAAGTAGGATGCAACTAGGGCGCACGTAGGGCGCAAGTAGGACGCAAGTAGGGCGCAAGTAGGATGCAACTAGGGCGCACGTAGGGCGCAAGTAGGACGCAAGTAGGGCGCAAGTAGGATGCAACTAGGGCGCACGTAGGGCGCAAGTAGGACGCAAGTAGGGCGCAAGTAGGATGCAACTAGGGCGCACGTAGGGCGCAAGTAGGACGCAAGTAGGGCGCAAGTAGGATGCAACTAGGGCGCACGTAGGGCGCAAGTAGGACGCAAGTAGGGCGCAAGTAGGATGCAACTAGGGCGCACGTAGGGCGCAAGTAGGACGCAAGTAGGGCGCAAGTAGGATGCAACTAGGGCGCACGTAGGGCGCAAGTAGGACGCAAGTAGGGCGCAAGTAGGATGCAACTAGGGCGCACGTAGGGCGCAAGTAGGACGCAAGTAGGGCGCAAGTAGGATGCAACTAGGGCGCACGTAGGGCGCAAGTAGGACGCAAGTAGGGTGTAACTAGGGTGCCACTAGGGCTCATCTAGGGTGCAAGTATGTCGCAAGTAGCGAACAAGTGGGGCGCAACTAGGTTGTACCTAGCGTGCAACTAGGGCGCAAGTAGGGCGCAAGTACGGCACAATTAGGACGCAAGTAGGGCCCACATAGGGTGCAACTAGGGTGCAACTAGGGCGCAACTAGGGCGTACCTAGTGCCTAACTGAGGCGCAACTAGGACGCAACTAGGACACAAGTAGGGTGTAAGCAGGGCACAAGAAGGGCACAACTAGGGCACATGTAGGGGGCAACAAGGATGCAACTAGGGCGGAACTAGGGCGTAGTTAGAGCCCAACTGAGGCGCAGCTGGGGCGCAACTTAGTCGCAAGTGGGATGCAACTAAGGCATAACTAGGGTGGAACTTGGGCGCAACTAGTGCACAACTAGGGTGAAGGTATGACGCATGTAGGATGCAAGTAGGGTGCAACTAGTGCACAAGTAGGGCGCAAGAAGGACTTAAGTAGGGTGCAACTAGGGTGCAACCAGGACGTAGCTAGTGTCCAACTAAGGCGCAACTAAGGCACAACTAGGACACAACTAGGGCGAAACTAGGGTGCAACTAGGGTGCAAGTAGGGTGCAAGTAGAGCGCAACAAGGGTGCAACTAGGGCTCAAAAAGGGTTCAAATAGGGTGCAAGGAGGGCGCAATTAGGGCGCAAGTAGGGCGCAAGTAGGCTGCAAGTATGATGCAACTAGGGTGCAACTAGGGTACAACTAGGGTGCAACTAGGGCACAACTAGGGCATATATTGTGCCCAATTGACGCATACCTAGGGCACAATTAGGACGCAACTAGGGTGCAACTAGGGTACAACTAGGACGCAACTAGGCACAACTAGGGTACAAGTAGGGCACAACTAAGGCGAAACCTGGAAGTAACTAGGGTACAACCAGGGTGCAACTAAGGCGCAAGTAGGGCACAAGTAAGGCGCAACTAGGGTGCAACTAGGGCACAAATAGGGTGCAAGTAGGGCGCAACTTGGGAGCAACAAGGGCACGGCAAGGATGCAACTAGAACATACGTAGGGCGTAGCTCGTGTCCAACTGAAGCGCACCTAGGACGCGATTAGAGTGCAACTAGGGCGCAAGTAGGGTGTAAGTAGGACGTAGTTAGGGTGCAACTAAAGCAAACATAGGGCGTAACTGGGGCACCACTAGGACGCAAGGAGGGTGCAATTGGGGCACAAGTAGGGCGCAAGTAGGTCGCAACTATGGCACTGCTAGGACACAACTAGGGTACAACTAGAGCGCAACTAGGGTGCAACTAGGATGCAACTAGGCCGTAGCTGGTGTCCAACAGAGGCGCATCTTGGGGGACAACTAGAGGCATAGCTAGGGTACAAGTAGGGCGCAACTAGGGCGCAACTAGGACACAACTATGGCGCAACTAGGGCGTAGCTAGTGTCCAACTGAGGCGGATCTAGGGTGCAACTAGGACGCAACTAGGGTGTAACTAGGACGCAAGGAGGGTGCAAGTAGGGTGCAAGTAGGGTACAACTAGGGCGCAAGTAGGGCGCAACTAGGGCATAGCTATTGCCCAACTGAGATGCAACTAGGGCGCAACTAGGGCGGAACTAGGGTGCAACTAGGGCGTAAGAAGGGCGTTAGTAGGGCGCAACAAGGGCGCAACTAGGGCGAAACTAGGGTACAACTAGGGCGCAACTAGGACGCAGCTATGGCTTAGCTAGTACCCAACTGAGTTGTAACTAGGGCGCAACAAGGGCGCAACTAGGGCGAAACTAGGGTACAACTAGGGCGCAACTAGGACGCAGCTATGGCTTAGCTAGTACCCAACTGAGTTGTAACTAGGGCGCAACAAGGGCGCAATTAGGGCGTAAGTAGCACGCAACTAGGGTGCAACTAGGGTGCGCCTAGGGCGCAACATGGGCATAGCTAGTGTCCAACTAAGGAGCAACTAGGGCACAAGTAGTGCGCATGTAGGATGTAACTAGCGCGCAACTTGGACGTAACTAGGGTGTAGCTAGTACCCAACTAATGTGGAACTAGGGCGCAATTAGGGTGCAGCTAGGGCGTAACTAGGGTGTAAGTAGGACACAACTAGGGCGCTATTAGGGTACAACTAGGACGGAACTAGGGCGCAACTAGGACTAAAGTAGGATATGAGCAGGATGTAACAAGTGTGCAACTAGGGTGCAACTAGGGCGCAAGAAGGACGCAAGTTGGGCGCAAGAAGAACGCAACTAGGGCGTATCCAGGATGCAACTAGGGCACAATGAGGACGCAAGTAGGGCGCAACTAGGGTATAATTGGGCGCAACTAGGGTGCAACTAGGGCACAACTAGGGCGTAGCCTGTGCCCAGCTGGGGTGCAACTAGGGCGCACCTAGGACACAAGTAGGTGAAAGTAGGGCGCAAGTAGGGCGCAATTAGGGCGCAACTAGGGCGCAACTAGGGCGCAACTAGGGCGTATCTGATGTCCAATTGAGGTGTAACTAGGGTGCAACCACGGTACAACTAGGGCGCAAGTAGGGTGCAGCTAGGGTGCATCTAGGGCGCAACTAGGTCGCAACTTGGGCATAAGTAGGGCTCAAGTATGGTGAAACTAGGGCGTAACAACGGCACAACTAGGGTGCAAGTAGGGCGCATGAAGGGTGCAACTATGGGTACAACTAGGACGCAACTAGGGGGAAAGTAGGACGCAAGTTGGGTGCACCTAGGGCGCAACTAGGGCGCAACTGGGGCGTAACTAGTGCCCACCTCAGGCGCAACTAGGACGCAACTAAAGTGCAAGTAGGGTGCAAGTAAGGCGGAAGAAGGGTGCAACTAGGGCGCAAGTACGACGTATGTAGGATGCAACTAGGGTGCAACTAGGGCGTAACTAGGGCGTGGCTAGTGTCCAACATAGGCGCAGCTCGGGCGCAATAGAGGCGCAAGTAGGGAACAACTAGGACGAAAGTAGGGCACAACTAGGGCACAACTAGGGCGCAACTAGGGCGCAACTAGGACACAACTAGGGCGCAATTAGGGCGCAAGTAGGCTGGAAGTAAGGCGCAACTAGGGCGCAACTAGGGCGCAAGTAGGGTACAACTAGGGCGCAATTAGGGGACAACTAGGGTGCAATTAGGGCGTAACAAATGCGTAGCTAGTGCCCAACTGAGGTGTAACTCGGACGCAACTAGGGCGCAAGTAGGACGCAAGTAGGGTGCAGCTAGGGTGCAACTAGGGTGTAACTAGGTCGCAACTAGGGTGTAAGTAGGGCGTCAGTAGGGTGCAACTAGGGCGTACCTAGGACACAACTAGGGTGCAAGTAGGGCGCATGTAGGGTGCAAATATGGGTGCAACTAGGGCTCAACTAGGGGGCAAGTAGAGCGCAAGTAGGGCGCAACTAGTGCACAACTAGGGCGTAACTAGGGCGCAAACAGGATGTAGCTAGTGCCCAACTAAGGCACAACTAGGGCGCAACCATGGTGCAACTAGGGTACAAGTCAGACGCAAGTAGGACACAAGTAGGGTGAAAACAGGGCACAAGTAAGGCACAAGAAGGGCGCAACTAGGTCGTAACTAGGGCGTAAGTAGGGCGCATGTAGGATGCAAATAGGGTGCAACTAGGACGCAACTAGGGAACAAGTAGGGCGCAAGTAGGGCGCAACTAGTTTGCAACTGGGGCACAACTAGAGCGCAACTAGGGCGTAGCTAGTGCCACACTAAGGCGCAACCAGGGCGCAATTAGGGCGCAAGTCGGGTGCAAGTAGGACACGACTAGGGCACACGTAGGGCTCAAATATGGTTTAAGTAGGGCGCAACTAGGGTGCAACTAGGTCGCAAATAGGGTGCAAGTAGGGCGCAAGTAGGGTGCAACTAGGGCGCAACTAGGGCGCAAGTAGAGCACAAGTAGGGCACAAATAGGGTGCAACCAGGGTACAACTAGGGCACACGTAGGGCGCAAGAAGGGTGCAACTAGGGCACAACTAGGTGTAGCTAGTTCCCGGTTGAGGCACAACTAGGGCGCAACTAGGGCGCAAGTCGGGCACGAGAAGGGTGTAAGTAGGATGCAACTAGGGCGCAAGTAGGGCGCAAGTAGGACGCAACTAGGGTGTAACTAGGATGCAACTAGGGCGCAACTAGGGCATAGCTAGTGCCCAGTTGAGGCACATCTAGGGTGCAACTAGGGTACAAGTAGGGCGCAACTAGGGTGGAACCAGGGGGCAAGTAGGACGCAAGTAGGGCGTAACTAGGGCGCAACTAGGGCTCGACTAGGGTGCAATTATGGCGCAAGTATGGCACAAGTGGGGCGCAACTAGGTTGTACCTAGGGTGCAACTAGGGCGCAAGTCGGACGCGAGTAGGGCACAATTAGGACGCAAGTAGGGCACACATAGGGTGCAACTAGGGTGCAACTAGGGCGCAACTAGGGCGTAACTAGTGCCTAACTGAGGCGCAACTAGGACGCAACTAGGGCACAAGTAGGGTGCAAGTAGGGCGCAAGAAGTGCGCAACTAGGGCGAAAG